>JASDQU010945238.1:0-33567 GCA_032191745.1 Picea mariana
ATTCACCCCCCCTCTCAGTAATCCAACAATGAACATAATTGCATCATAGGAGGAGGCATTCCAACAACAACGTACATCAGAGCTATGTGATAATTCATTTATTATTTATTTACATCATATTTAATTATCATATGAAATATTGATTTTAAATTGTTTTGTTGCAGAGAAGAAAAATAAATGGAACCCTATTAGTTCATAAGACATAATGACAAGGAAGAAAAGGGTTGATCATAAAGTTTGTGAGTACTTATGTTTTCAACGTTACTTAAGATTTCATATTTGTTGTGATATTTATATTTAAATAAATAATTTACACTCATCCATGGATATCTTTTTATAGGTGCCAACATACAAAGAAGAGCCAATCAAAGAATTGATCAACATAGTGAGGGTTGTGATTATATGTTGAAGTATAAATGTTTTATTAAACAATTTGTAAGTAGTTGTATTGTTTAACTTGTTTTATAATTAATGGTACAATAAAAAAACCTTTATATTAATTATATTGACTATGTTTTGTCATGGCGTATTAAAAATGCAAGAAACAAAGTATGGAGAGAAGCCAACGAAAGATATTTTGACCAATGGCATGAAGCATATCTTTGAAAGCATGTGTATTGTTTATGAATCACTCATTGCTATGGTACAATTTTTTATTTACACAATCATGTTTATTATACTATATACATGTAGATTTACTTATTACACTTTATTTCTATGTTTGTAGATGGAACATGAACTGGAAGAACATAAAAAACAAGTCGAGCAATAAAACATCCATTTAAATAACCAAAGTACAATATTTTCTACAGGTGATCAATAAATGAGGCATGCACGTAGCTTGAGTGATGATAACAGTTCACATGAAGAATGATAATCAATATAATTAAATGTTACTGCAAGTTGTATGTTTTGGAATATCTGTCTATACAAATAAGAGATTTTTCTTAATGTAGTCGACATAATGTCACAATTGCATGAGGAAATGTTACCAATAAATGTAATAATTACATATTGGTTCCATTTTGACTATTTTGGACCTTTATGTCATTCGATTTTGTATGACCATGGGTCTCTTATTCATATATAATAAAATGGGTTTCTTATTTTATTACATTGTCAAATGTTGTAAAATGTCATGTCATTGATTAATTAATATATGGATGACTTACATTATTACAAATTACATAGGTGTAATCCCTAAAAGGTCCATACCTCAAGGCATTGATTTTATTTCCTAGTTCCTATAACATTTCCTTATTAGGGTGCAACCAAAATTTGTCTCCTACTTTAAACGTTTGTTGGTTTTCCCGATTGTTAAGTTTTTTTCAATACTGTTACTATCTTTGACTTTTACTCATGTCAGTATGGAAGGTCTCCATTGACTTCTTGCTAGTAGGTCATCTCTTATCAACTGTGACACATTTTTATGAGAGTTTGACCTAAAGTTGATAACACCCTAGGCCTATTTTCACCATTGGTAGGTTAACTTGTGCTCAAAATATGGCATTCATCATTGGTCACTGACTAAGTGGTTTCCCATGTGTTCAACATCAATACCTATATTCACATATTGGGATTTTTTTTGTACCTTAGCTTCCATTTTCATCATTGTTGGAATTACTCTCCTTTGTCAATGAATTTCATTATTGGTTGTTGGTCAATGGGTATCTTAACTGAAATATTCCATTTAGTGCATGCGAGAGATATACCCCGTGGTGTGTTCTTCCATCTTTCCTCTAAGACCCTAAAAACCATTCTCATTGTGTCTTCTCATGTTGGATGATGGTGGATTCCTTAAAGCCATCCCTTCAACAAATCTCTTTCCATTGAATTCAACTCATTTTCTATGTGAGAGAGATATAAATACTTTATAGTACCTTGGGGCTTGCAGTCATGATGTCAAGATCCCTTCCTATTGATAGTGGGAATACACCAATGTCCCCTAATTAATACATTCTGCAAGTGTTTGAAAACAACTCATCTATTTTCACTTTCTAGAATGTACTAGGTACCTTGACACCCATTATCATTATTGGTGGGTGGTCTCACATTTGTTAATGGTATACATCAATGACTAGTAATCTAATTGTTTCTCCCATGTTTGACATTGGTTCATTTTTTCACATTGTGTAGATTCATCTATTTGATGGGTTTGGATTGAAGACCTTGATCCTTAGTAGTATCTCCTTTTTATGTTGTTTCCTAAGATACACAAGGCATTACCACTCAACCATATGACATTGGTACTTCTAGAGGATCAATATTTTCATCTCACTATTCCATTCATCCTCTTGACATATCCCAAGACATAGATCCATTGTGTATTTTTTCATCACTACGATATATTTTTTACATGGATCCACCATATGTATTTTCATGGTCATGATCTTTATTTATATATAAAGCATGGATACATAGTGTACTCAATTTGATATCCATGCTAGACCACACTTAATCATGGTTGTTCTTGCCTCAGGAAGAGAGTAATATGATGCCTTTGTTTTGTTGCAGGTAATTTCCTGATCCAAAATATGGTGAACTCCACCTTCCCTGACTTAGCAACTTACTCCACAATATTGTAATGTATTTCATCCATAACAACCCTTTATAACCTCACACATTAGAGGGAATCTGTTATAACATATTTTTCCACCACAATAGTTGAGATACCTTTGTTTGGCCTTTATCCCTATTACATCCATCTTTGGCTTCTTGAGCCCACTTAAAACTATATTGAAAAATCCTTCCTAGCAATCCACTCGCACTTCTGGTTCATTAAAGGAGTGAGTTCTCATCCTTTACCTTCAACAAAGTAGTGAGTTCCTTCAAAATCACTAAAAAAATATTAAAAACTGTGAAAATTGTGTGCTCCTAAAAAAGGTTTATGGGAAAACTAACTTTATAACTCACTAAAACCTATGTGATGCAGAAGAATCTCCCAAAGTTAAATTAGTATTTGACCTCTAGAAGGGCTTAGGAATTTTATGAAGGGAAGTTGGGTTCCTCATTGTTATAGAAGATTGTAATTATTTTATTTTCCTAAGTTGTAATAGTTCTAGAATGTCTCTAAGAGTGTTCAAGAAGAAGTATTTTTCCATGCAATGTAACATGTATGTCTAATTTAGGTAGGAAGTTGAGGGAGTTAGATAATATAGTATGCGTGTTTGGATTATCTCCTATTCAAGGAGACGAACCAGTTTAATGTTGAATAGATTAGGGTTTATGTTTGGATTGAGAGATATGATCCAATCTTTTATGATTGGAATCAATATTTTCTTGGTTTGTATAAATTAAGATCCTAGGTGTGGAAACCCAAAGAGACCACAAGGGAATGTGTCATTATGAGTGTGTAGAAGTCAAAGATACTAAAAAAAAGAATAGAGCATATTATTGTTGTATTTTTAATATTCATTTTCAGATTTAATAAGAATTTATGAACTTGTGAGCTCTCTATGTGTGTGATTGATTTTTGTGGATAACCTGTTATTGTGTTGAACAATCTACCATATTGAGATTTCATTTATTGCAAATTTAATCCATTACTGTTCCAAAATGAGAGATTCCAACCCGAAATAATTCAGAGTCAATTCAAGGGTGGTAGCATTACTGGATTGATAGTGGTGATCTAATCGATGTGGTTAAGATCAATGGTGGATATCAATTATGAGATCAAAGTTATGAATATACAAGATTCCATATCAACCTCCTTGTTTGGATGAAGTACTAATATTTGATTGATATTTGATATTCCAGTGTTCGGATACCTTGACATCGAGGTTCCACGAGCAAGGTTCCAAAGTGGGCCTTGAACCTATCTATAAAGTGTAAGTGTATCGAATCAAAATATCATGATATCTGAGACTCGGTGTTGGTGGTCCGTTATGTCAGTGGGTGCGATGGTCTAATATAACCAGTGTCTGGTGGCTTGGTTATCACTTCAGTGTAGATAAGAAACTCCCTGGTAGCCCGATGCTCTAGTGGGTTCGATGCTCAGTTCAAAAAACAATCAATCGATGGTATTTTTTTCACGAAAATTGATAAGAAACCTTGTAACCTATGATTTTCAGAATTAAAGTGGATTTTAGTGGATTTAATTTGAGTTAAGAAGAGAAGTTAATCTAGATTGGCATTAGTTTTGGTATCATAATGGAATTCAACAAAGGATAATAATAGTTGAGAGATGGCATTTATGATTAGAGGAAGATATGTTTTGAATGCATAAGTGATTGAAGAGATGAGGAATATCCAGGCACAGTTGGAAGCTATGGAATCTTCCCAATGAAGAGGCATTGACACATGAGATGTCAGTGAGAGAGAACATGAATCTTCAAAAGAAGAAGCATAGATTGAAGAAGAGTGTGTTGAAGAAATATTGGTCAGAGCTATCATGGGATTAATCTCCAAACCAAATATGGAGGTGCCAATGTATGAAGTCAATCTCAACTTGGATGAATTCATGGACTGGATTATTAATATGGACAGATACTTTGAGTATGAAAATGTAGTAGACGGAAATAAGGTAAATTTTTTTGTAACAAGGATGAAATGGCATGCATTTCTCTGGTGGGATGGAGTACAAGATGAGAGGTAGAACAAAGGCAAGACAAGAATCAAAAGTTGGGACAGAATGGTAGGAAAATTGAAAGGTAAGTTTATGCCCCGAGATTATCATCTCAATATTTTTAGAAAAATGAAAAACCTAAAATAGAGAGGTATGTCAATTAAAGAGTATACACAAGACTTTTGTAGATTGAATTTTAGAGTTGATCACATACCAGAAAACCCAGAGGAAGTTGCTAGATATCTTAATGGACTAAGATATGAAATTCAAGATGAAATTGTTATTTTATCTCCTAACATTGTTGATGAAGAATATCAATTTTATCTTAAGGTAGAGGAAAATTTGGCAAGGATATAAATTCAAAGAGGTGTATGTAGGATTTAAGAAAGAGGCAACGGACAGGAAGGTGGGAGAGGAAGGCTTATAGCTCCAAAGGGTGAAACTAACAATTCACATTAGTAAGAACAATCACCAAGAGGTGGTGATTTCAGAGGAAGATGACCTTATCAAAGAGGTAGGGGTTCTCTTATCATATGTTTTAGATGAAATAAGTTTGGGAATATATCTTATGAATGTCCAGAAAACACTTCCACAAGTAGAGGAAGTTCAAATGTTGTTCAGGATAAGGAAGAAATCATGGAGTCAATTGTGCATGAAAATGCAATAGAGGTTGGAGAGTCCTTACTATTGAAGAGAGTATTATTGAATCCAGTCAAAGAAATTAGAGAACTTGCACAGAGGAAGACACTCTTCATAACTGTATGTAAAATAAAAGGTAAATGTTGTAAACTCATTATTGATAGCGATAGTACTGATAATTTGGTGTCTACATAAATGGTTGAAAATTTGGCTTTAAAGAAGACAATACATCTTGTTCAGTACAAAGTTTTATGGATACAGAAAGGACATCAGTTGTTGGTAAATGAATAGTATGAAGTGGAGTTTCATATTGGAATCTACAGGGACAAGTTACTTTGTGATATTATTCCTATGGATGTGTGTAATATTTTGTTAGGTAGACATTGGCAGTATGACAGGAAGGAAATACATGATGGAAAGAGCAACGTATACACTTTTTAGAAGGATGGGGAGAATCATGCAATCTTACCATTAAGAGATGAAGGTGCAATTGAAGAAATCAGTCCTAAAGTGTTGTTGATCAGTGGAAAATAATTTCTACATGAAATTAAAAATGAGGAGCTACATTTTTATTTGGTTTGTAAGCCTAAGGTAATTCTCACTAGCACAAATTTAAATGACCTACCCGAAGAAGTTCAAAATTTATGGGATGAATTTGTTGATATTGTGGTTGATGATTTTCCAAGTGAGTTACCTCCATTTAAAATCATACCTCATCACATAGATTTGATTCCATGGACTAATATTACTAATAAGGAAGCATGTCGAATGAATCCAAAGGAGAATGAGGAGATTAAAAACTAGGTACGAGAGTTGTTGGATAAGGGTCTGATCGGAGAAAGTTTGAGTCCGTGTGTCATTCCTATAGCTTTAAGTCCAAATAAAGATGGAGGATGGAGAATGTGCATGGATTCCAGAGCCATAAACAAAATCACAATCAGGTACAAATTTCCACTACCCCATATTGATGATTTGATGGATTGTTTGAGTGGTGCTAAATATTTTTCAAAACTAGATTTGAAAAGTGGGTATCATCATATAAGAATTACAGAAGGGGATGAGTGGAAGACAACTTTCAAAACAAATGATGGATTGTATGAATGGTTGGTAATGCCTTTTGGACTTACAAATTCCCCTAACACTTTTATGAGATTGATAAATGAAGTTCTTAAAGAGTTTATTGATAAAAAATTTATAGTTTACCTAGATGTTATTTTGGTCCGTAGTCAGTCTAGATAAGAACATTTGAGACATCTCATATTTGTTTTGAGTAAATTGTAGAAAGAAAATTTGCTAATCAATTTTAGAAGGTGTATTTTTGTGAAGAAAGGATTGGTTTATTTAGGTTTTGTGATATCAAGATATGGCTTGAAAATGGATCTAGAGAAGGTGAAGGCTATAATAAATTGGCCTACCTAAGGAGCATTTTTTAGGTAAGGAGCTCCCATGGTTTGGCAAGATTTTATCAAAAATTTATCAGAAAGTTTAGTGGAATATGCACTCCAATTGTGGAAACAATTAAAGGGGACAATCATTCATTTAAATGGATAGAGGCAGTTGATAAAAGTTTTCAATTATTCAAGAAGAAAATTACAGAAAAACCAATTTTATCATTGCCAAAATTTAATAAGCTCTTTCAAGTTGAATGTGATGCAAGTGGGACTAAAATAGGATTTATTCTAAGTCATGAAAAGAAACATGTGGCTTACTTTCATGAAAAATTAAATGAGGCCAAACATAAATATTCTTCATATGATAAAGCATTTTATGTCATTGTTCAAGCACTGAAGAAATGGAGACATTACCTCATGCCTAAGGAATTTTTTCATTATACTAATAACCGTGCCTTCCAATTTATCAGCAGTCAAACCAAATTAAATTAGAGGCATGTTAAGTGGTTTTATTTTTTTCAAAATTTTACCTTTGTTATTAGGCATATAAGTGGAAAATCAAATAAGGTAGCAGATAAATTAAGTAGAGACAAATTAATATTTCATGAGTTTCAAGTGAATGTATTAGATTTTGATGAACTGAAAGAAATGTATAAGGATGATGTAGATTTTAAAGATGCTTATGTAGCTTGTGAGAATCTAGTGAGCAGAGACAAAAGTCCATGGTTAGAATATGTGATACGAGAAGGCTTATTGTTTAAAGGAGGCAAATTATGCATTCCAAGATGTTCAATTAGAGAAAAAATGTTGAATTAAAATCATAGTGGAGGTTTGTCAGGACATTTTGGATAAGATAAAATGTTTACTCAGATAAGTACTTTTTATTTCTGCCCCAGTATGCAAACTGATGTTAAAATATTTGTTGAAAGATGCATGGTTTATCATTATGCAAAGGGAAAGAGTAAAAATGTTGGATTGTCTCAACCATTTCCAATCCCAAGTAGACCATGAGATTATGTAATTATGGACTTTGTATTAGGATTTCAAAAAAATCAACAAGGGAATGATTCAATTTATGTGGTTGTTGATAGATTCTAAAAAATGGAACATTTTATAGCTTGCACAAACAAGAGTGATGTAACCAATATTGCAAATTTGTTCTTTAAATGAGTTGTCAGACTGCATGGATCGCTAAAAAACATTATTTATGACAGAGACATAAAAATTTTGGGTCATTTTTGTACAAATTTATGTAGAAAGCTAGGAACCAATCTCAACTTTAGTTTAGCATATCACCCATATTAGACTGATGGGAAAAAAGATGTAACGTCCCCCAACCCAACTGAGGGACATTACGGTGTGGAATACTCATAAAAAAATTAACAGCTAATTAAATTCATGTAGCTTTCAGCTATGAATTACAACCAGAAATAACTACTATATATTACCATTTATTTCATGCATTTACAACAAGCTAAACAGACATGAATGCAGCTTAATAATTCAAAACAACAACATATAAATCATTTTGAAATACACAGAGTTCATGCACAACAACACCACATGTAAAATAACACAACAACAAGATAAAACACTTATCTTTTAAATATGTTGTGCAACCAACTACTTGGGACGGACGTTCCACCCAACCATAGACTAATATTTTCAAATATCAATAGCTAGTCACCATCAAGTTGAGGCTAGTAATACACAAAAGAGTGTGGTATCTCACATTCCACTAAGTACAACTCATAAAACTCACAAACCAATGGTATCTTCCTTCATTTATCTTGATTTTCCACCAACTCTCTTCCCCTTGACCTGCCCAACCCAAGGAATGTACCCCTTCATTGATATCAGTCCCTCGAGCATCTCATTCATTTATCAGGGTTTCTCTGGCATAGGAAACCAAGAATCTCTCAACTCGAAACTCAACAGAACTTGCTGCAAGGAAAAACTACCAAAAACCAACAACAAAAATTCACTCAGAAGTTCGCTCTTCAATCTTGACAACCTGGTTCTTTAGTCTTCAACTCCAATTCACTCCAATTCACTCCAAATAAACTCCATCATTCTCTAGAATTCACCCTCCATGGATTCACCAGCTCCAAGCTCTCTTTCTTTCTCCCTACTTGCTTCTTGTGCATAAAAACTTGACTATCTAAAACTATTGTCCCCAACCCATAATAATTTCCTCCCTTTGGCTTGCTTTCTTGACTCAAACACTTCCCCAAGCTGATTGTACTTAACCCCTATGTGTCCAATAACTATGGGATGTGACTACTCACATCTACCCTCTTGCATGTATTCAATGATTGGATTTGGGAACACTCAATCATAATTTAGAAGGTTCATATACAAATAGAAAATTTAGGAAAAGTGGGTTGAATTTAATATACACAAGTAATTCCCACTTAGATCCTGTCTTAGACATTACCCTGAACACTCCCCTCTCTTGTGTATTAATTCATCCCCCATCTTTGTCCATGTCCCCTTGGTAGTTGGCATCACATTTTATTATTAAAACATATAAATACAATTCACATAGTACATTGCTTTGATAGTATCCACACATTATATCTACATAAGAATTAATTAAACCAGGGATTATACTGGAGATGTTACATTCCCCCTACCCTACAATTGTGTGTCATCCTTGGTGCACACCGTGCTGATATACATATATGAAAATTTTCTTCACATACTTAGAAAATAAAATTATTCAATTTAACAACTCTGGCAACAGTTCCAACCATAATCTCATGTTCCTATCAACTCGTCGACCCAAGGAATGTACCATTCATTTATCAGGGATAACCCAAGGTATGTACCATATGTTTATCAAGTCTAACCCAAGGAATGAGTCATTCTTTTATCAAGGTCCCCATCATAGTTGGCTCGGACAATGAGATGTGGTTCCAGAACTCTATCTGCTCAAAATGGAGTCTTGCATTTTGTTTCCTTCAAAATTATAAAAAAAATGCAGGTATTTTTCCCGCATGTTTTCTTCATGCTCCGATGTAGCATCTTTAGGACTATAGAAATTCCATTGACCCTTTACCATCCCTATGGCCTTATTCTTGAGCACTTTGACTTTCCAGTCCAGGATACGTACTAGTTCCACCAAGAAATCCCCTTCTGCTCCACCTGGATCACATTACAATCAATTATGTTGTTAGGTTCAGGAACATACTTCTTTAATAATGACAAGTGAAATACATTATGCACTCTCATGGATAAAGTTAATGTTATTATGTATGCAACTATCCCTATCTTTTCCAATATCTCAAAACGTCCACAATATCTTGCTGCCAACTTCGGACAACTTCCTAATCTTAGTGAACTTATATTTTCCTTCACTTTTAAGAACACATGTTCTCCCACTTTAATCTCTAAACACTCTATTCTTGTCTACATAATTTTTCTTCCTATCCTGAGAAACCTTTAAGTTTTGCTTTATCATTACCATTTTCTATTCCATTTCCTTTAACAAATATGGCCCAACAACTGATTTGTTTGTTGGATTATCCCAACTCATTGGTGTGTTACACTTTCTAGCATACAATGCCTCAAATAGACTCATTTTCAATGAATCCCGATACCCATTATTGTAGGAAAATTCTACTAAGTGGATATAATCCTCCCACTTTGATGGTTGATCCATCACATACATTCTGAGGATATATTCAATTATCATGTTAGTCCTCTTTGTTTTTCCATCTAACTCTAGATGATACATTGTACTAATATTTAAGTTTGTTCCAACACCCTTGAACAATCCCTTCCAAAAATTGGATGTGAACTTTGGATTTCTATCTGAAATTATTTCCTTAGGCACCCCATGTAACCTAGCAAATTCTTTCATTTGTTTCCTTGTGTGTAGTATTTACTGGAATAAAATGTCTTTCCTTAGTTTGTTTATCCACCATCACCATGATGGAATCATGTTGCTTCATTGTTCTGGGAAGCTTAGTAGGAAAATCAACTGTGACAACTTCCCACTTCCATTTTGGAATGGGCAATGGTTGTATCATCCCTGCTAGATGTCTATGTTCAGTCTTCACTTTATGGCACTCTAGATATTTGTATATATAATTAGCCACTTCCTTATTCATTCTTGACCAAAAATATTTTCTTCTTAAAGATGCAATTGTCTTTTGATATCCTGGGTTCCCAGCATATGGCACATTGTGTATTTCTTTCAAAATTTTATTTTTCAGCTCTTCATAATTTGGCACATATACTTTTCTTGAGTACATGAGAATCCCATCTTTTTTCAACGCATAGGAATTAAATTTATGATGAAAATTACCTTACTGTATTTTTTCTTTTATGTTTACATATTGTTGATCTGAATTTTTGGTTGCAATAATTTGATCTTTCATATCAGTCCTATACATTCTTATGGTTGCAACATACACTTCACGAGATCTCTTGTTGATTGCATCAACCACTTGATTCTCCTTTCCCTTTATATGCTTAATTTCAAAGTCATATTCACTGAGGAATTAAAAACATCTAGTTTGTCTATCATTTAATATTGGTTGTCCAAACAAATGTTTCAAACCATAGTGGTCTTTCCTTGGCTCAAATTTCTTACCCATGAGGTGATTCCTCCACATTTGTAATCCATGTTTAGTTGTTGCTAACTCTAGATCGTGGGTAGGATAATTCCTTTCGTACTCCTTTAATTTTCTGGACTCATAGCATACCACGTGATCTTTTTAATAAGGAATCCCCCGAGCCCTTTCTTACATGCATCATTTCACACAACAGAATCTTCATCTGGATCTGCAATCTTCAAGATTGGCACACTTGTCAATATTTCCTTCAACTGCTGAAAAATATATTCACACTTGGAATTCCATTCAATTTCACTCCCTTCTTTTGCAAACAATTTCACTTGCAATCTTTGAAAATACTTTTATGAATCTTCGGTAATAACCGGAAATACCCATGAATAATTTTACCCCTGTCACATTTCTTAGCGTTGGCCATCCTCTAATGGCCTCTATCTTTTCAGGATCAAATGCTATCCCCTCTGCTGAAATGATATGCCCCAAGTAGTGAATCTTCTTTTCGTAAAATATGCACTTACTTAGCTTAGCATATAATTTATTCTCTCTTAAAATTTGCAACACCATTCTCAAATGTTTCTCGTGTTCCTCTTCTAACTTAAAGTATACGAGTATATAATATAGGATCACAATTACAAACTTATCCAAGTACTCCCTGAACACACCATTCATTAGACACATAAATTTTTGGGGCATTTGATAGTCTAAATGGTACTATCATGAATTCATAATGCCCATATATTGTCTTGAACAATGTCTTGTTGATATCTTCTTCCTTAATATACACTTGATGATAGCTTGATCTCAAGTCAATCTTGGAAAATATTCTTGCACCTTTCAGCTGATCAAACAAATCATCAATTCTTGGAAAAAGATATTTGTTCTTTATGGTGACCTTATTCAGTTGTCTGAAATAAATGCACAACCTTAAGGTTCCCTTTTCTTCTTCACAAAAATAACTAGGGCTCCCAAAGGTGACATACTTGGGAGTATATACCCCTTCTTTAATAATTCTTCAAGCTACATCTACAAATATTTCAATTCATGCATACCTATTATGTACGGTGTATTGGACACTAGGGCAGCTCCCGACACCAAATTGATAGAGAAATCAATGTCTTTTGTGGAAATCCATGGATTTCTCTAAAAACATCTTCAAAATCCTTTAATACTGGATGGTCTTCAATGCTTGCCACTTTATCTTTGGCTTCCTCTTCCATATGGGCTGCAAAAATATGACATCCCTTTCTGAAAATTCTTTTCAACTACATAGCTGAAATCTCATTAACAGTTATAACTCTTGGAATTCCTTGAACCTTTCCTTGTTTCCCTTCTTCATCAAGGCATGTGATTGTCTTGTTGTAGCAATCTAGGACAACATGATGTTTTTCCAACCAATCCATGCCAATTAGACAATCATATGAAATCAATGGTATGATGTTTATATCTACCTTTATGTTGAGTCCATTCATGTCCATGAGACAATCTTTAACCAACTCATTGATTTTCCTCTTAGCCCCTGTTGCTAATTGAACTAACCAACATTTGTTATGCTTACTCCTTTGCAAGTGAAATATTTCAACAATTTTAGCATTTATGTACCTATGGCTAGCTCCAAAAATAATTAAAATGGCTATGGGATAGTTATTAGTCTTACCTTCCACTTCACTCATGGGAGATTGATACTTTGTTTGCTTGTTGTAAAAGGATGCATAAATCCTTATCATGTTTCCTCCCATTTATTCAATTTTTTCAGACTCTTGAATGTTGTGGACAATCCTTATTATTTCTCCTATGTTAGGGAAACCCCTATATAAGTGATTTCCCTCACATCCCCAACATTGTACAGATTGTTGCCTTGGCCTTTTCTCAAATGAAACTGCAGTTTTGTGTTCATTTTAGGTTGAATATTCTTGTTGATTTGTAGCTTGGTTGTTATTCTTGAAAAACGGTGGCTTAAAACCTTTCTACGTTTGATCTGTTTTCCCTTTCATCCTGTAATCCCAAGTTTTTTGGAAAACTGGTCTTCCTCTGCTTTGCTCATAAAGATGTCTTTCTATCCTTATGGATTCCTCCAAATTTTTGGGGTTATCATATTGAATCATGTCACTGTAGAAAGAGGGTAACCAACTTAGAAACCTTTGGATTTTGACCTTCTCATCCTTTTTGAATTCAACATACTTCAACAATTCAAAGAACCTATTTTCATATTCATCCATTGTCAAGTTTCCCGACTTGAGTTAAAAGAACTCCTTCATCATCCTTTCATAGTAATGCTCGAACAAATATTTCTCTTCGAAATATCCTTTGAACTTCCTCCATGAGATCCTCTTCTCATCCAGTTTCTCAACTTTATTAATCTGATCCCACCACATGGTTTCCTTTCCTTGTAAGTGGTCGATTTAAATTTTATCCTCTACGAGTGAGGGGTAATCATGCATCTGGAAATATTTCTTCATCTCCAAAAGCTAGGCCTCGACCTCTTCTCCCTTCCTATGTTCACCATTGAAAGTATGTTGTTTGATATTCTTGAAATTCCATGATCTCTCCTACTGTATTTGTCTGTGGAATGATGGTGCCTACTCCTACTCCTTGACTTCCTATCATTCTCATGCTTATCCCTTCTGCTATGGGATTTGGATGATTCCACTTGTCTAGCACTAGCTTTGGGATTTGTGCCAGAGTCCTTATTGGTTTACTTTTGCAACATGTTCAGGATCTTAAGTATCTCTTCCTAATAATTCATAATCCTTTCATTATAATCTCTTTAGCTCTGCACTTCCCCATGCAATCTTCTCATAGTGATAGGCGCATGCCTATCTCTTCTACCATTTGACTATGTCTCAAAATTTCCCATGATGACATGCAGAACTATAATATATACATCATGGTTGTAATATCCCTGAGCATATTCCATAACTCCATTCCTCATATAATAACCAATTTTTTTTTCATGTATCTCTAATTCTACAAGAAATGTGCATGCAATAATTACTGTTAGAAACATGCATAGAATAAAACATTTCATCCATTAGAATACAAGTTATTTCTTAATCAATTTATGAAGGAAAAATTTTACCAATTCAAATTTTGATTCCCTTTATGCATTCCTCTCTAAAACATCTTTCCAATGGTTGTACCCATGCCTCAAACTGAGTTATGAGAAAAACGTTACAACATTTATAAGTTGCAATTTCCACTCTTTTACTTATACAAAAATCTCTTTATTAATTTCCAAGAAATTTATTTCCCAAATCAAAATTATGGTATGAAAGATGTCTTTTAATCCTCAATACCTTGCCAACTACTATTCATTTCCTCAAATCCGAGCTCCGAGTTGAAAGTTATGGTCTGAAGAAGTTTATGTTGTTTTACCCAATTTACCCATGTATTCTACATGTGTCTTCTTTCACTCCTAGCACATTTTCAGGTACCCATAACCAAAATCTAACTTCATGGTTGTCTTTTATGGATCATAATATTTTCATTGATTACTCCTTTTTTCCAAATGAACATCTTAGCATGGATTTATGCCTTACAGGAGAAATTTGGTGCCAAAATTTTACCCTTACTATTTTGGCTATAACTTTCTCATATGAGCTCTCTTTTGTGAACAATTTATCTTGTTGGATATCTCTCTCCAAGTTATTTTATTTGTGTTGCATATTCTCATGGGTTTTTAGTGGATAAAAATGTCGTTTAGGCCCTCAAAAATTCCCCACCAGTTAATGACCTTCAAAACCACAAAATTTCGCATAAATTTGACTATTTTACTATGTTAATAGCCCTTAAATCTCAACCATTGATATCAAATCAGATGAAATCATATTATTTGATACACAATCCATCGGCCATCAGTGACCAATGTTCTCCTTTGGGGGTGCACATCATCTTTCCCAAACTATCAACCCAGCCATTAGTCGTTGACTTATCTCCTTGACAACCAATTTGAACACCCCTTTAAATTGGCTGACCCTACCATCAGTAGTCAGCGACCTTCATTGGTGAATGAAACTCATCACTTATTTGGTGGAAACCCAACCATCAACCCATCATTCATTAGTCATCCCCTTCGACTGACAAAATGATTCACCAGACCGACCGACTTGACCATCAATTATCGACCACTTCTATTGGCTAATGTGGCAACTATTGATGTGGCATGACACGTGGATGTTGACATGGAATGAGACATAATCCTGAGGTGTCAAATTGGATGACGTGGAATGACATGGATGTTGATGTGGCATGGCACGTCATCACATCTTTCCTTCATTGGACATCGGTTGATTCTCTTGGAAAACCCAAACACTTTGTCAAATTCAGTCGACGCCTGACCATCGGCCCATCGGACATCAGTGACTTTTCATGCTTGATTATTTTATCCCTAACTCTTAGGGATAACTAAGTATATTGTTTCTCAAGGCCCTCAGGTTGTAGACATGGAGTACCAAGAGACAACATGACCAATAGTTTCCACTTGCATAGATAGAGACCTGCTTCACCACCACAGTTCTAGGATCATCGTGATGGTATCCACCACATCAAATAGCTTCCAAAAGACATTGGGTCTTTATCCTTGAGGTACAACCTAGGTATTATGGTGAGTGTCATTTCAATATTTAATTAATTTTATTTTGTTGCATTTATAACTACTTTTGATTATGTAATAGTTGCTTGGACATTATGCTCTTTTCCTTGTTTCACTTTGGTGATTGACGTTGTGCCCTAGTAAGTGGGTCACCCTTGGGGATAATTTTTCTACTGGTAGGTCCTCTTGAAAAGTCATCGTGCCATTCCCAACCATACATTTCACTTTCCACACTTAATCCCCTCATCTCCTTACCTTTTGGGATTTTTGGGTGTACTGACCTAAGAAGGGGTCGTCCCTCATTTCATGGGAAGAAGGGTATGAAGGTCCAGGGGCTTGTAGCTAGAAAAATTTAAAATCCAATCATCAAAATAACCCATAACCCATTGTTGATTAATTGGGTTGTTTTTCATTGATGAAAAACCTTGAAGCAATTTTGGTAGCAAATTCTGGTAGCCCCAACAGTATGATTAAGGGATTTCATTTTGATTGATGTATAATGGTACGAAGATTAATATATTTGTAGGTAAAAATATTCTAGATGGATAGTACATGTCATGCCATTTCTGGTGATATGTGGAACATCACATAACTTCTCACTGTTAGAGAGTTATATCCTTGTGAAATTGGATAACCCTCATGAGTTATCTAGAAGGTCAAAGAAGTCAAATTATTCTAGAAGCTCCTAGAAAAAGTTGACTAGTCAAGTGGGTGAAACTAGGAGTTAATCATGGGTTAAGTTGTTGCAATAAGAAAATAATTAAAAATAGTTTAGTAGCAACTAGAAGTGGAGAATTTAATATTTGTAGCAAAGTGGGTTAGAAGTGGACAAGTGGAAGGAAATTGGGTTAAGTTTGTCAAAAGGTAACCCCTTGAGGAAGATACATGGGAGTATAAATAAGAGAAAGAGGCTCTCCTATTAGCACCGATTGAGAAAATTGAATATCTATTATTGTGTAAGGTTTATTGCAGGTACTCATTGATACATATGAAGTTTTGCAAGTCTCAGGTAGCATAAAGGGTTGATGTCAAAAGTTTCATAATTATAGAAAATATTGAAAAAACCCTAGTTTTTTAGGTGTGTGCAAGCTCCAGTGGAGAAGGGCGTGTACGTACATGGGATTTTAGCATAACGGGGCACGTACATGTGATAAAAGCCACAAAACTTGAGAAGATGAAGATGTGAGGTCTCTAGAGTCTGAAAGCAAGCTCCCAGGAAGGTATACAATGATAAGGTACAACAGATCCGTCTATAGGTTCAAAAGATATGTCTTATTTCTATAAGTAGTTGGATTTTGTTGTCTACATGAGAAATGGTTATGGGGGTTTGAGGATTTTCCCTAGAGAGGCTATTGGATGTATGAGAATTACTTTATAAGTCATATCTACAGAAATATAGTTCTAGTATAATTTATCATTGGTACATCTTGTTAGTGTTGAAGCATATCTTGTATTTCTTGGCATATGGTTAAGGGTTTTTGTGGTACATGGTTGAGAGATTGTATTTGTGAAGTGGTTGATGTATTGATAGGTTGTATGTCAGTTAGGGTTTGATTTCCAGTCCTTGTGAGGGTTATTATACTTGTTCGTGATTATACATACTTGGATGGCACATGACTAGAGAGATACAAATGCACTTGGTTAAGGGATTTGTATGAGGATGTATGCATAGGGCATAGCTACGGTATGGACACAATGACATGTTGCAGGTTGATGTGACAGAGGAAGCAAAGGTTCAAAGTTTTTTTAGGAAAGACAAAACCCTAGTTTTCAGAAGACGTACGCAAGCTGCAGTATAGAAAGGGCACATACATATGTGTGTTGCAACGCAAATAGGTCATGTACCTATTGATTTTTGTTGGTACAGGAAGAGTATAGGTACAAGTTGGTTATAGGTCAGTGGCACAGATTGATTATAGGTTGTTGGCATAGATTGGTATAGGTTTATAGTGGTATATCTCATAGTGATAGTGTGGCAGTGGTTTCATCATTTCATTTATATTTCAAGGCGACAGGACACGACAAGGATAGGTGGTTTTAGCCACCTTCAGGTTGTATCCAGAGAACATAGGCATTTGTATCCTCCTGGTTATAGCCAAAGAATTGGGGATTTGAAGCTTCCCTTAGGTTGTATCCTGAAAATATAGGGGGTCAGAGCCTCCTTCCTATTGCAGCTAGAGAACAAAGGAAGTTGGTTCTTCCAATGAATGTAATTCTTAAAGACATATAAGAAAAATCATTTTGTGGTTTTCTCCCGCATTGGGTCTCCATGTAAAAATACTAGTGTATTGTGCATGTGAGTAATTTTTCATTGTTTATGGTTTATTTACTCTGCACTTATTGGATGATAATGTTATATTGATCATAAAGATAATAACACTTACATATTGTGGTTAAAAGGATTTAAAATCTCTATTAATGATTCTCGTCCCCTCTCATTTATCCAACACATTCTAGATGCTCTCCCAAGGATCCCAAGGACAATCAAATGTCTCTCATAAGAAACTAATGGGACCCATGAAAAATAACTAATACAATGTCAACCAAGGAGGACCATGTGTGGGAACTATTTTAAATTATTAGGTAGCAGCCCCACATATGTTTTCAACTTGGGGAAGCATGATGTGACCAAGGTAGAGTTAAGGTGGGCACTTTTTTTCATGCTTAGGTAGAAGCCCACCTTGGCTTCAACCTGGAGACATATTAAAAGAATAAAAGGCAATAAATGGGCTCGGAAAAAGGTTGCATTGAAAACGAAGGTGCAACACACCCTCTACAAAGGCACCCATAAATGAGACACTATGATCCCTTATATGTCATGAACCCCATTCCCAAGATTCTTTCCCTCATCCATTTCACTTCATCCACATGACTTAGATAAATCTCCCCTTGGGAAAAAATCCTAAACTTGAGGTACGATTCACCCAATAGGTCGTTGTGTCAATTCGCCCATACCTAAACTGGGAAAATTTTATAAGGTATTTGAGAACTTGTTTATTTTGATGAGGTAGTTTGGATGTACATACTTGGATGGATCTTTTATTGATTTGATTTACTCATCATGATGCATTTGACTTGATATCCTTGGAGGGAATATTCATTTTATTTGCAGGACCTAGTTGGTGGACAGTTTTGGAAGAACAAGCCTACCTTAGGCTTCCTTGGGGATTGAAGCCCATAGGTTGGATACCAGGGCCCACATGTCGAATGATGATGATTTCCTTTGGAGGCCTGATATTACACCATGGAAGACCTAACCCAACCTCTTACTATCCCAACTACTTACTCTTGGGGCCAAAACATCATACTTTTAGGGCTTGATGTCATGCATGGGTTAGGGTTTGGTGGTGATGTTGACACTTGGAACATTTGGATAAGGGAGGATGCCTTGAATTGTTGGAAAATTCCCTAGCGCCTTGGAAGAAGGCCTTTGGAGGCACAACGTCTCATCCCCAACCTCAATGAATTGCCAAAGATGCCAAAATGTTTCCCTAAATGGGTGATGTCGTGTGTTTTCTAGGGTTTATAATGTGCAAAATCAAATTTTAAATTGTAAAGGGGAAAAGTAAGGGTTGTTGAACCATTTCTTTGTGGTTTACCCTAAACTAAGTGTACAAACTCTTATTAGAGGTTTTGTATAAATATAGATCATTTATATCTCATTTTAACATAGCTCTCCCATGTGGAGAAGGATACCTTGCTAAAATTTTCTCCCTACTTGGGAAAATTCATTTTCTCTCTCTATTGCGATATGGTTTATCTCTTGTCTTATGTAAGGAAGTGGTGAAATATCTCTTGGAGGTTCTTTCTCTTTACTTGGTGATGAAAATTCTTGGTAAGTAGGGTTTTTCATGGCATTTTTTGGAATTTGTAACGAAAATATGCATTTGTTAGGTTTCTTTCTTGTTCCATGGTTGTTATTGGCTAGATCCTTGGAGGATTATAAGGGAATACAACCTCCACCAAGTTTTATTATTGTTGTTTTTTGAAAGTACTATTGCAAAGGTTGCTAGGAGGAGTAAAATGGTTTACACCCTTCTAGATCTTACCTTATTAAGGTTACTTGCTCAATGGAGTAAAAGGGATTACACCCCTTGAGAAGTAGTAGGCCTAACCTGGTACAAGAAGACTCCATTACCCATTTGAAAAGGCACTAATAATTTATTAAATTGTAGAAATAAAATACATGCATTAAAATATGTAATTTTATGAGATATTGAATTTTTTCAAAGTGGAATCAATTCTTTGCCTTAATTGATTGCTTGAGCCAATGGGGCGTTTTGATTGGTCAAGGATATCTTGTTGTTGTCACAAAATTATGCTACATCCATTAGGGCTGCTGAAAACTCTCTTTTTCAAGCTTAATTTCTCACTCTTTTACCATTGGAAATAGTTGGAAAGTTGTTATTGTTAATCTACTTGAGATTGGCTATTGTTGGGAAAATGTTTGGCTAATTCCTTGGGGTAAAAGTTTTTGTTGTTGAAAATATTTTATATAGACATTTGGATTCTCTAAAAAATCTCTAAAAACATCTTTTTACAGCCCTAATTCACCATCAAACCTTTTGCTAAATTATTGGGAATGAGTTTGCATGTTTATTGATTCATATCCCAATAAATACTTCACTTTCTTGTCCCATTGATCGTAAGGCTTGTATCACTCTTATTTGTCTTGTTTCGGGCAGGTCTAACACCTTGGTGTAGGTACTTAAGTATTTGGAAATAATTTACTTTAAACACGACTCATTTTCAATCCCTCATACTTCTTCCATCATTGAACTAAGGGGTTCATCTCAGTGTCTCTCCATCTTCCGTCTCAATCCCCCCTAGGGTCACCTAGGACTCCCACTTGTGTCATATTTTTCCTTCATAGAAGCAAGGGAGGGTTTATCTGAGGTGAGAGTGGGTAATTTCTCCCACCATTATCACCATCCAATAGATAGGGTCATCCTTTTCCCAACCTACAGTTTGCACGATAACATTTTGGCGTCGTTTCTGGGGAGGATTTTGAATCCTCTTTCGTGACCTAACGACACTTTGGCAAGCTATCCAAAATCCTTTCACTAGCTTTCTTGGTGACTCGAATTGAAGGAAATTCCCCTTCCACCCTTGATGATCTCCTCTTCAAGCTCATCTAGTGACTCCACCTTCCTAGAACCCACCTTTCCTTATTTCCCCCTTCCCATCCTTTGATGATCCTTGATCTCATCTGGTGACTCCATTGAGGTGTCTTTTTAGTCAATAGAATTATGGCACCAATGAACCCTCATCCATGATCTTCCATTCCTCGAGAAGGGCACTTTTACAAATGGAAATGGAAAAGGCTACTAATGAAGCTATTGAGGAACTAATGAATCATGTAAAAGAGTTATTTCAAAAATATGTCGAAGAACTAGCCCTCGAGGATGAAGAAATGCTTGAATGATAGATATATGAAGAAATTTACCAAGAAGATCCTAATGAAGTTTCTCATGTTGAAGATCTGGACGAGACATTTGATGAAGACATCAAGGCCTTGGTTCCTCCTTCGCATCAAGACGAGAACATGATGAGTTGCAACCCTTTTGAATACCTTGATGATACTTTTTTTCATGAATTTAGAAGCAAAGAAGTGTTAGAGGATCCCTTGGATGCAACAGGTCTTTTTGAAGAAAAGAAAACAAAGCACTATGTATTAAGAATCAAGCCTCTTGTGATGAAGAGGCGATGGAGGAGCATGTCCATAAAGAGAAAGAAGAATTTTGATGAGGTGCAACATGTTGAGAAGCCTCATGAGACATCGTTATCTTTTCTTCCACTTGATGAAGTTGAGGATGTCCAACCTTACTCTCTTCCTACACATGAAGTTGAAGAAGAAACTAGTCTCAATGATGAAGAATCTGAATATCCAATTGAAGTTTCCCTAACCTCTATTTTTCCTACACACAAAGATAAAGATACAATCATTTTTAGTCACACTGATGGTGTTGTAAAATAACCTGTGGATATGGTTGATGACCATATTGACACTTTCATAAAGACTGGGAGACACAGATGGTATTTTATTTGTTTCACTTTTGATAGAGACCCCATCTATGACATTGAGGGTAGCTCTCAAGAAAAATGGGTTGAGTTGTCATCAGAAGACTGGTATTCATGCGTATATGATTCATATGTTTGGCAACCTAGTGATGATATGGTTACATATTTTTTCCATCCATTCGAGTATGACCTGTCGCAACATTTTTAGTGTGATTTTGATTTATCCCTTGGGAGTTGTGATGCAAATCCTTTTGGGGATGCATACTTTCTCTATGAGGACTTTCAACCACCTTCATCCTCAATTTTATATGAACACCAGGATGTGTCCATCCCAGAGGAATCAAAGGCTCTCTCTACCAAGAAAAAGTATTTTCATCTTGGGGACTTTTACAAGTATTTGTAGACAAAGAGGAAACATTTTTCTTTCTCTAGACCTAAGTCTGTCCTGTACCTCATTTCGTATTCTCAGGGAAATCATGGGGTATTCTTGGGATCTCTCATGGCTTCAAAGTCTTTAGGAAGCAATGATCATATTAATGGGGATGAATATGACCCATCATCTACTTATGGTATCCCTCTTCAGAGATGGATTTATAGATCTTGTGGCTATCCTTTTAGGTAGGATTTCTGGGATGATCAGAATTGCAGTTACTCTTTTCAACAAGATTTCCTCCCTCCCACCCATCTCTGTGAATTTCATTTCATTTCATGATTATATGTATATTTATGCTCATGTTTATTATGTTCTCAACTTATGTTTTTTTTATTGCATGATTAAGCACAAGGGGAGATACCTTGATCAAATGATGAACATATGGTTGCACTGGTTGTATGACTTCACCTAACTTTGACCATCACCTCTTCGCCAGGGCCCAAAGGCCCCAGGTAAGTAGGTAGGTCATCTTGATTTTCTGCATTTCCATATTTATTTCTCATGGTAGTTTAGTTGCATTTAATTTTTCTCTACTTTCCTTATTGATTTACGTTCTTTCCTTTTCATCATATATATGAAAAAATGAAAAAAAAAAAAATTAGGTTAGTTTTCATTTTTGGTTTTTGATTATATGGACAAAATATGAGTGAGCCATCCTACACTTAATGAGTTTGTTGTTTCAGTGTGTGTAGGCACAGGTTCACCAGGAGATGTTGCGGTTCTCATGCACTATATGGTGAGTACATGTCCCCAAGTAGGATCCATATGTTATCCCTAACTCTTAGGGATAACTATGGAGATGATGTCTCAAGGTCCTCAGGTTGCATACATGGAGTACCGAGAGACAACTTACCAATAATGTCCACTTGCACATATAGAGACCCGCTTAACCACTATATTTCCAGGATCATTGTGATGGTATCCACCACATCAGCTGGCTTCCAGAATACATTGGGTCTTTTCCATGAGTTATAATCCAGGTATTATGGTGAGTGTCATTTCAATATTTGATGCATTTAAGTTTTCTGCATCTATGACTACTTTTGATTATGTAATGTTTTCTTGGAAATTATCCTATTTTCCCTATTTTACTTTGGTGGTTTACGTTGCACCCTAGTAAGTGGGTCACCCTTGAGGATAGGTTTGATACTGGGAGGCTCTCTTGATGATTTATCGTTTCATTCCTGACCATACCTGTCACTTTCCACACTTCATCCCCTCATCTCCTTACCTTTTGGAATTTTTGGGTGTATTGACCTAAGAAGGGGTTGTCCCTAATTTCATGGGAAGAAGGGACTAAAGGCCTAGAGGCTTGTAGCTAGAAAATGTTGAAAGAAAATCATTAACATTCTATATGCTCACCCAGGGATCCCGAGGACAATAAAATGTCTCTCATAAGAAACTGATGGGACTCATGAAAAATAACTAATACAAATCCCAACCAAGGAGGAGCATGTGTGGGTACTGTTTTTAATGCTTAGGTAGAATTCTTGACTTGTTGTAAAATGACCTAGCACCTTGGAAGAAGGCCTTTGGAGGCCCAACATGTCATCCCCAACATCAACGACTTGCCAAATATGCCAAAATATTTCCCTAGAGGGGTGACGTCATGTTTTTTCTAGGGTTTCTAATGTGAAAAATCAAATTTTAAATTGTAAAGGGGAAAAGTAAGGTTGTTGACCCCTTGCTTTGTGGTTTACCCTAAACTAAGTGGAAAAACTCTTATTAGAGGTTTTTGTATAAATAGAAATCATTTCTATCTCATTTTAACATAGCTCTCCCATGTGGAGAAGGATACTTAGTTGAATTTTTTGCCCTACTTGGGAAAATTCATTGTCTCTCTCTATTGTGATATGGTTTATCTCTTCACTTATGGAAGGAAGGGGTGTGCTATATCTTGGATTTTCTCTCTCTTTCCTTGGTGATGAAAATTCTTGGTAACTAGGGTTTGTCTTGGAATTTTTTGGATTTGTAAGGAAAATCTACATTTGTTAGGTTTATTTCTTGTTCCATGGTTGTTATTGGCTAGATACTTGGAGGAGTATAAGGGCATACACCCTCCACCAAGTTTTATCAATTTTTTTGTTGAAAGGGCCATTTCAAAGGTTGCTAGGAGGAGTAAAAGGGCTTACAACCTCCTAGATCTTACCTTGTTAGGGTTACTTGCTCAAGAGAGTAAAAGGGTTTACACCCCTTGAGAAGTAGTAGGCCTAACCTAGTACAAGAAGACTCCATAACCCATTTGGCAAGGAACTAATAATTTATTTCATTGGAGAAATAAAATATTTGCATTGAAATACGTAATTTTATGAGATATTGAATTTGTTCAAAGTGGAATCAATTCTTTCCCTTAATCGCTTTCTTGAGCCACCAGGGAATTTTTATTGGACATAGATATCTTGTTGTTGTTACAAACTTATGCTACAACCATTAGGGATGCTTCAAAATCTCTTTTTCAAGCTTAATTTCTCACTCGTTTACCATTGGAAATAGTTGGAAAATTGCTTTTGTTAATCTAATTGATGTTGGCTATTGTTGGGAAACAATTTGGCTAATTCCTTGGGGTAAAAGTTGTTGTTGTAGAAAATATTTTCTATAGCCATTTGGATGCTCTGAAAAATATTTGAAAACATATTTTTGTAGCCCTAATCCACCATCCAATCTTGTGCTAAAGTATTGGGAATTAGTCTACATGTTTAGTGCTTCATTGCCCAATAAATACTTGATGCTTCTGATGGTTATTTCTACAGTAAGTAATTCTGATTATCTATATATATATATATATATATATATATATATATATATATATATATATATATATGTTTACTTATGTAAATCAGAACAACAATTTTGACTTGCTTGTCACATTAATCTTAAGGCTTGTATCACTCTTATTTGTCTTGTTTCGAGCAGGTCTAACACCTTGGTGCAGGTACTCAAGTCTTTGGAAATAATTTCCTTTCAACAAGACTCATTTTCAATCCCTCATACTTCTTCCATCATTGACCTAAGGGGTTCCTCTCATTATCTCTCCATATTTTGTCTCAATCCCCCTAGGGTCACCTAGGACTCCCCCTTGTGTTGGATTCTTCCTTCACAAAAGAAAGGGAGGGTTTATCTGAAGTGAAAGTGGGTAAAATATCCCACCATTATTGCCATACATTGGATTGGGTCGGGTTTTTCCCCACCTACAGTTTGCGCGATAACAAATTCGAAACACTTAGAAAAATCGGTCGGTGCTCGACCATCGTCCCATCGGCCATCGTTGATTCCCATTGGTGATTGAAAATACTTCATTGGATTTGGCCAATTCCCGATCATCGACCATCGACAGTCAGAGATATATCCTGGCCAAACCAAACTCTTCGCCATTTTGGTCAACCAGACCATCGATCATTGGTGATTTCTCTTGGTGACCAAACCAAACTCTTTTCCAATTCAGCCGACTCAACAATCGGTCGTCGATCATTTATCTTGGAAATATTCAACACTTGATTTTTTTTTGACATTTCTCCAATTGATATCGACCTTCAATCTAATCCATTTCAGAAACCCATGAAATGAATCCTAGTCGTTGATTTGCTCAACCTTCAAAATGGTTGAAATGTTACAAATTTTCAAATTTATTAAAGAGAATCTTGGTCATTGATCTCGAGATCAAACACGATCTCGACCATCGATTCTCCAAACTTCCTGCAACTCTACAACATTGATTAAAACTTGAAATTCGACCACTCCAAGTCGAATTTAGCTCTGCAACTTTGCAGATTGACTTCATTAAACCTCTTAAACAACTCTGAGTCAATTAAACTCGAATCTTGCTCATTTGGAGATTTCTCTCTGATTCTTCTCTATTTTCCCCTCAAATTTGCATAGATAAATCTGTAATGGAAAATTTGACCAATTCACAGCCATCTTTGACCATGCAATCCCGGTGTTTGAACATGAGGATCTGAAACCATAATTTAATGTCCCTCATCCCAACCGAGGGACATTACGGTGCAAAATACTCATAAAAACAAAATTTTAACAGCTAATGAAATTTTTGTAGCTTTCAACTACGAATTACAACTAGAAATAACTATTGTATATTACCATTTATTTAATGCATTTACAACCAGCTAAATAGACATGAATGCATCTTAATAATTCAACACAGTAGCATATAAAAAATTCTAAAATACACAGAGTCCATGAACAACAATAACACATTTAAAATATCACAACAACAAGATAAAACACATATCTTTTAAATATGTTGTGCAACTAGCTTCTTGGGACGAACATTCCAGCTAACCATAGAATAATTTCTCCAAATCTCAACATCCAATCACGCTTGACCTAAGGCTAGTAATCCACAAAAGAGGGTGGTCTCTCACATTCCACTCATAGCTCATAAAATTCACAACCCACTGGTATCTTCCTTCATCTATATGGATTTTCCACCAGATCTCTTCCTCTTGACCTACCCAAACCAAGGAATGTACCCCTTCACCGATCTCAGTCCCTCAGGCGTGCCTTTCATTTATCACGGTCTCTCTGGCATAGGTAACCAGGAATATCTCAAATGGGAACTCAAGTTAACTTGATGCAAGGAAAAACTACCAGCAACCAACAACAAACACTTGTTGTTTTAGTGAAACTCACTCAGGAGTGTTAGGAAATGAGACATACTTCCACACCAAACCTAGAAGAAGAGAAAAAGAATTTAATCAAGAATGTAAATGACAAAGAAATCACACAGTACACATAGATTTTATCCTGAAAACCCAAACCAGGAAAACCAACATTCCTTGAGCATTATGCTCTCTTTTTGTCTTATTCAATCTGAATAAAAGGTTACATGTCTAAACTTGGTCCACATATAAGACACAATTGACATCATACCCTCTTTCATATGCAAGATAAAAAATTTAGTCAATCCAGCTTACATCTTCATGCCCAACAACCTACATCTAAATATTTCTCTAAAGATTGGTTATCTTATGATTCATTGATTAGCCTTTACAACCTTACAACATGCCTCTTTATATACTTTACAACAAGAAAAATACTAAAGACATGGAACCCAAAAAATGGTTACAGATTCATGCAGATAATTGGATACAAATCCTAAGAATCTTGGGATTCTGTTATAGTTGAATCCAAGTCGGATTACTAGTCAGCGTTCATTTAGTCTTCAGTTGGTCGCCACATGCCCGCCTGTCGACCTCTTGTTGGTTGACCTTTTCATCTTGTTTTCGATTACTTTACCATGTCTAACCTCCTTGACCTTCAACTTCGAATTTACCCAGTCGACTAACCTCAACCTTCGAATTACTATCGATCTACCTCGACCCTTGACCTGTTGTCGATCCACCTCGACTTCGACCTTTAGTTGATCCACCTTGACTAGACTTTTACTGCAAAGAATATAACAACCCAAAATTATCCACTTGTTATCTTCTTTGTTGAAACCAAGAGATTCTTGAACTTTTATTCAAAGACCCAGGGAAACAATTCCCATTGCCTCTCTACACCAAGAGAACTTTACAACACTCACAGACTTTGTTAACGAGTCTACTATGTTTTCCAACGTGCCTATTTTCTCTAGCAACACCTTGTTACTTTCCACCATATTTATTATGAAATGGTATTGTACATAAATGTGGTTAGTCTTTGAATGATAAGTAGGGTTATTTTCCAGAAATATTGCGCTTTGATTGTCACAACTTATCTTCATATCTCTCTTCTCAAACCCAATTATTGAACACATCATTTCCAACCATACTGCTTATTTTCTTTCGTGAGTCGCTGCCATGTATTCAAATTTTATTGTTGACAAGGCTATGACCGCATGTCACTTACTCATCCAGCTTATTGCTCAACTGAACATCTTGAAGACATATCCATTGGTCGAACTCCGTCGATCTAGATCTCCAGCCCAATTGGCGTCGACAAAGCCATGTACATTTAATTTACCACTATCACCTCCAGGTTTTCCTTGGCAGAATATAGCATAGTCCTTCGTACCAGACAAATACGTGAATACTCTCTTAACATTTGTCCAGTTCTCCTTCCCCGGTGATGACATGTACCTACTCAACATTCCCACTGCATGGGAAATTTTTGGTCGAGTGCATACCGTCGCATACATTAGACTACCAAAAAAATTGGCATAGGTAACACATGCCTTTTCCTCTATTTATTCATGTATCTTTGGGAAATATTCATTAGTTATCCTTGCTACCATAGCAATTGGCACCTTCATGGGTTTGCAATCCTACATGTTAAAACATTTTAGAATTGCTTCAATATACTTTGTCTGATTCAACTAGATATTTCTAGTGGCTCGATCTCTCTTAATCTTCATTTCCAGAATGAAGTTATCTACATCAATATCCTTCATGTCTAACTTGGAGGATAGATTCTTCCTCACCTCCTTTATTGTGTCCATGTTGTTTCCAATTAGCAACATGCCATCGACATACAAAGCTGCATATATGAAACGCCTGCCTTCTTCCTTGGAATATATGCAGTGATCAACTTTGCTTCTCACAAATCCCAAACTAAGGATGTATGCATCAAAATTATGGTACCACATCCTTGGTGATTTATTTATCCCATAAAGGGATTTTTTTAGTTTACGCACCAAATATTTCTTTCCCTCTACTACAAATCCTTTAGGTTATTTCTTGTAGATTTCCTCTTCCAGGTCCCCATGTAGGAACATTGTCTTCACATCCATCTATTCTATTTCCAGATAAAATTTTGCAGCTAGAGACATCGATAATCTAATGGCAATTAATTTTGCAACAGGGTAAAAAATCTCACCGAAGTTGACTCCCTTGAATTGGGAATATCCTTTCACTACTAGTCGAGCTTTGAACTTCTCGAATTGTCCTGCGACATTCATTTTGTTCTTGAATACCCATTTTCTACCAAAGGAATTTCTTCCACTAAGCAACTTGACTAAATCCCATGTCTCGCTCTTGTGCAAGGATTCCATCTCTTCGACCATGGCATCCTTCTAGAGTTTACCCTCTGTCGATTCAAATGCCTCACCGATTGAATTGGGCTCATCATCGATGGCAGTTAAAACGAATGTGGAATAGAAGTCGGGAAAAATATACCTTTTGACTGATTTTCTTACTCTTTCTGACCTCCTTACTACCAGATTTTTTTTTTCCACATCTTCCTCTGATTCAGTTGACTCATATGAATCATCTTCTTCATTCCTCAGCTCAAACCACACCATCTCAAGATTATTCTCGGTCTGACCAACTTCCTTAGGTTCAAACTTACCTCTAAATTCTCTCAAGACCACATCTCGACTGTACATTATTTTCCTTGATGCAGGACCCCATAGCTTATATCCTTTCATTCCTTCTTTGTATCCAATGAAAATACATTTTACTTCCTTCTTGTCCATATTACTCCTCTTTTCCTTGGGAACATGCACAAATGCATCATAGCCAAATACTTTGAGATGTGAAACCGAAGGCTTCTTACTTGACCATACCTCATTTGGAGTCATGTAGACTAGCACCAACGAAGGAGACATATTCACTAGATATCTTGTAGTGTCGATTCCCTCCACCCATAATTCTTGTGCGATCTCAGCACCACTGAGCATGCTCCTTTCCTTGTCCATGAATGTTCTATTCATTCTCTTGGAAACTCCATTTTGTTGTGGGGTATATGGTGTGGTATTTTGGTGTGTTATTCCACACTGCTTACAAAACTTATCTAATTATTTTCCACATAATTCACCACCATTGTCAGTTCTCAGCACCTTAATCTTCTTATCTATTTGGTTTTCTACAGGAGCTTTAAACTCTTTAAATTTCTCGAAAACCTGTGATTTCTTCCTCAAGAAATATATCCATGTCTTCCTAGAAAAATCATCTATGAAGGATACATAATATAGGGATCCACCAAGTTAAGGCACTATAATCGGGCCAAACACATCATTATGAACAAATTCTAGAATCCCATTTTCCCTTATCTCTCTATATGGGAACCTCACCCAACTTTGTTTTCCATATATGCAATGTTCACAAAAGTCAACTTCTAAACCACATTAAGGAAAAACTTCGACCATACCTTTGTTGTGCATAGCTCTAAGTCCTTTTTTTCTAATGTCTCCCATTCATTCCATAGCATAGTTGGGTCGACTTTAACATGTCTTGTTGAGTCATTTTATACCGACTCAACCCGAGTAGGGTCGATTTGAGTTGAAGTAGATTCAACTTCAGGAGAAATGATGTTGTTGCATCCAGTTGAGTCAACATTCCCTAACATCTTGTATAGGGTTCCAATCCTAAATATTTTCATTAAGACCATCATACCTTTGACCATATTGCATGAATCCTTCTAAAACAAAGTGTGCAGTCCATCATCACTCATCTTACTGACAGATATCAGGTTTCTTTCGAAACCCGGAATGTGTAGCACACATGGAAGGGTTCTTTTCCTCCCACCCTACAGTATCAGTTGAAATCTTCCTCACTCGACAATTTTAGTTGTCATGGAATCCCCCAAGAACACATCACCTCCATAATATCATTCATACTCGCAGAACCATTCTCTATGTGGTGTCATATGATAGGATTCTCCTGAGTCGATCAACCAAATACCTTGATCCGACTATGTACTGGTCAATGCCAGGTAGACATCACCTACCTTATCTGGGGTCATATTTCTCTCAATCGAATACTTCTCATTGGATATTGTACTGAATTCCATTCCATCGACTTATAGTCATTTTTGTAATGCCCATGTTTACCGCATTTCCAACATCTTCTTTTCGACTGAACCGGGGATTTAGATCTACCCTTCGACTTAGATTTTCTACTAGAGAATTTTCCTTTATCTCTTTCAATCGGTCGACCTCTCACCACTAAATCATATTTGGTTGATCCTTCCATGTTCTTTCTTCTCATTTCTTCTGACAGTAGAGAAAAAACCACATATTCTAGCGCTAGTGTGGTTGTATTACTCCCTGTAGCCATGACTAAGTTATCCCATGAGCCTGGAAAACTACATAATAGGATTATACACTTCTCCTCCATTGTGATTTTAATATCTACAGACGATAACTTGCTTAAAATGGTATTAAACACATTTAAATGCTCAGTCACCGAAATCCCATCACTCATTCTCAGAAGATACAATTTATTTCTGAGAAACAACTTATTTACTAGATATTTCGACTGGTATAAGCTTCCCATCTTGTCCCACAGTTTCTTGGTCGAATATTCACCTAAGACATTCAACAATACCTAATGTACAAGAAAAATATGAATCGTACTTCTTACTCTTCTTTTGAGTTTCTCCCATTCTTCTGTCGACATGCCTGTTGGCTGGGTACCTACAGACTGTTGTCCATTGTTCTCGATCTATAAGAAGATCTTCCATTTTAAGCTTCCAAAGCTCAAAATTCTTTCCATTGATTTTTTCTATCTTTATTCTCGAACTGCTCACCATTATTTAACTTGATCTTTAACACAATTTATGACTTACAACTTTCACTGTACATAGGGTTTTGTTCTCATATTCAAGATTGGTAAATCAAGATCTGATACACATGTCAAAGATTAACATAGATATGATACCACTTGTTAGGAAATGAGACACACTTCCACACCAAACCTAGTATAAGAGAAGAATAATTTAATCAAGAATGTAAATGACAAAGCAATCACACAGTACACATAGATTTTACCTTGGAAACCCAAACCGAGAAAATCAACATTCCTTGAGTGTTCTTCTCTCTTGTTGTCTTATTCAATCTAAATAAAATGTTACATGTCTAACCTTGGTCCACACCTATGACACAATCAACGTCATACCCTCTTTCCTGTGCAAGAACAACCCTATAGCCAATCTGGCTTACATCTGCATGACCAACAACCTACATCTAAAGAATTCTCTAAAGATTGGCTATCTTATGATCCATTGATTAGCCTTTGCAACCTTACAACACGCCTCTTTATAGGATTTACAATAGGGAAAACCCTAAATACATGGCACCCCAAAAATGGTTATAGATCCATGCAGACCATTGGCTACAAATACCACGAATCTCAGGATTTTGTTATAGTCAACTCCAAGTTGGATTACCAGTTGAATACCAGTCAGCCTTCATTCTGTCTTCAGTCAGTCACCACATGCCCGACTGTCAACCTCTCATTGGTTGACCTCTTTGAATTTTTGTCAATTCCTTTACCATTTTGAACCACCTTGACCTTAAAAATTTACTTTACCTGGTTGAATAACGTCGACCTTCGACTTGCTATCGACCTACCTTGACCCTTGACCTTTTGTCAATCCACCTCAACTTCTACCTTCAATCAATCCACCTCATCTAGAATTTCATTGCAAATAATATAACAACCCAACAAGGAGTTCACTCTTCATGCATGACAACCTAGTTCATGATTCTTTAGCTACAATTCATGCCAAATATTCTCCATCATGCTCTAGAATTTTCCCTCCATGGATGCACTAGCTCCAAGCTCTCTTTCTTGCTCTCTACTTGTTGCTCATGCACAAAAACTTGACTGTCTAAAACCTTTTTCCCCAAACCATACAAATTTCCTCTCTTTGGCTTGCTTTCTTGACTCACATACTTCCAAAAGTTGATTGTAATCAACCCCCATGTGCCCAAGAACTATGGTATGTGACTACTCACACCCACCCTCTTACATGTATTCAATGATTGGCTTCTGGAAGACTCAACAAAAATTTAGAAGGTTCATATAAAAATAGAAAATTTAGGGAAAATGGGTTGAATTTAATTTACATGGATAATTCCCCCTTGGAACCCCTCTTAGGAGTTATCCTAGACACTCCCCTCTCTCGTGGATTAATTCATCCCCCTTCTATGTCCATGTACCTTAGTTAGCATTTGGCATCACATTTTGTTATTAAAACATAGAAATACAATTCACATATTATATCGTTGTGGCCATAGCCACACATTATATCTACATAAGCATTAATTAAACTGGGGATGATAGTGGGGATATTACAACAGAGGTGGTAAATAGAAGTTTAGGAAATATTTTAAGATGTCTAGTAGGTGAACATCCCAAGAAGTGGGATTAGGTACTTGCACAGGTAGAGTTTGCATATAATGATCCACCCAATAGAAGCGCAAGATTAAGTCCATGTCAAATTTTGTATGGAATGCATCCAAGAGTGTTACAGGTATGAACTAACTGAGAGGGGGGGGGTGAATCAGTTAGTGTAGATTATTAACAATTTACTCTCATTTTTAACTTTGAATCATGAATCTTAGTGGCAGTGAGTCTTTACTGTGAATTCCAGAGTTATAAACATAAAGCAGATAGTATAAAGAACAACAA
>JASDQU010945238.1:35659-53733 GCA_032191745.1 Picea mariana
TTTAGAGGATTTAATTTTATTTTAGGAGAGAAGATAATCTGTATTGGCCTCACTATGGAAAATGGACTCAACCATCTTGAAATGGTATAAAAGAGGCCTAATAGAAGGAGAATGTTACAAGCACTATTTTTATATTAGATTTACCCTCTAGCCTAAGTTGTTAGAGACATCATATCCTTGTGGTTTTTTTGACCCCCATCTTCCAAGAAATCCCTATTTACTAAATTTTCCATCTTCCATTCTTGTTTTTGAGGCATAATATCCCTATATCTTCCTCATACTTGCATGGAGAAGAGTGAAGTAGTTGAAGCATTCATGAGTGGCCTAGGGACGAAGGAACCCAGATGGAAGTTATAGACAATGTCGGTAGAAAGGTCAGGTATACATTTCATATACCACTATTGATTTCAATAAAATGAATATCTCTCTTCCTTCCCCCCCCTAAATATTGAGTTATTTGTGTCAATTTGATCTCTTTTCAGTATATAGTTGTGGTTCTAAGTTATATAAGTTATTTCACATTTCTTTGTGATTTTTCCAATACTTTGAGGAATGATTTTATTTGTTGTGTGGAGGTCTGCAATATTGGACTAGATCAAGGAGGATTGGAGTAAGGACAACTTGTGAATCTTGTCTCCAACTAACTATCAAAACCAAGTGAATCCCTCATAACTAACTAGTATTTATTCTAAATTTTTTGTAGGCTACTCTAGGCAAACATTTGCATCGTTCTTTCAATTTATACTCTATTAATGGTCAGCCTTGGCCTTAGGATAGTTTTCATCTGCAAAAATATTTCTATTATCAAATTTCTTCCATAATTCTTCAATATGTAGCATAAAATCTAGTGTCAAACACACCCCTCTATCTTAAGGAAAAAAAAAGAAGCCATATGAGAGAGGAAGAGAGGAAGAAAGAGAAAGAGATAATTCCACTTGGTTAATTGATTATGTGACCTAGGGCCATATATTAATTAAGTTCATTTAATTAGGTTTCAACAATGAATAGGAATGACAAGAAAATTCACAAAGGAAAGAAAACTAACTAGATTAATTCATGTATCTCATTTGGTGAGCTAGTTAATGTTGGGAGATCAAGCATTGACGACTCATCACACATATCCTAGGTTCAATCGGTCAAGAGTTTGACACTCATCTAGATACATTCGGTCAGGCAATCGACCAGCACAACATACCAATCGGTGAGGTAGTCAACATGCCTATTGGTCGAATAGTGGACCATCATTCAAAGATAGTCGGATGGTGGATCAAGCATCCTAGGAATCGACTATGAGTTGGATGGATAGTTGGTCAGGTCAATTCCTATTGATCCAACTTGACATAGTGGATTTTATGGAGTCAAATCTAACCATTGACAATTATATGTGGACAAGATCTTTTGAATTCTATGAGAGTTGGTTAGATCTTGACAATAAAAGAGGACCCTTTTGTTTATTATCAACACGACGAATGTGAATTGAGATTGCACGATAGATCATACAGATCAATATGTGAAATATGCACTGTGATGTTATGATCACAATGTGTTGTGCTTAAGTATTGTAATGGCGTCTTTAGACACCACCTCTATTCTTCAAAAATTTTCCTTTCTTTGATTATCTGCAGTACTGTGTTCATTTTTCATGTCATGTTCCACCTTATTCCCCAAAATTGTATCTGAATGATGGTATGGGAAGAATCCTTTTGTTGGCCACCTCTGTGTGTTTGGATGTGTTCCTTGGGCCCACATTTCTGATGATTTTCAGAAGAAGTTGGATTCCAAAAGTCACACTTGAATCATGATGGGATACCCTAAAGAGTCGAAAGCCTATCGACTATTTGATCATGTCAAATGGAAAAATATTGTCTGACGTGATGTTTAGTTTGATTAGAAGTATTTCAGAGTCAATTTTTTGAATTCCTCCACTGGATTTCTAAAATATGATCCTTTTTATGTTGTCTCGGACACTAATTCTCCTGCTCTGCCATTCAGTCCTTCAACTGGTTCGGCGAACTTTCTTCCTATTTCGACTCGACTGTCACCCTATGAGTTGACTAGTCCAACATTTTCTATTTCGACTAGCCTGTCGGTTGAAGAAACTCCAACTTCTTATCGACCTAATGAAGTGAACCATGTCTCACTTGTTTCTTTTCTACCCCGACAGGTTGTCAAGACAATTTAAGCCGATGGATATGATGTCAAAGATTCCTCTTGTGGATGACATACTTGAAATCAAAAGAAACATGCCAACATTTCCTTGATGACTCTTGTCCTTGAAACCTCCGACCATGTCACCTACTCAGATGTCGAAGGCCAACCTAAATGCCAGCAGGGAATGAAGACTAATATTTATTCTTTGTCGAAGAATCAAACCTCAGACTTGGCTCCCCAACCACATGGAAAGAACATTGTGAAGTGTCGATAGGTATACAAGATCAAATTTACCTATGAAGGTATTTTTGAGTGTCATAAATCATGCATCATCACAAAGGGATTTTCTCAACAAGAAGGAATCAACTACACTAAAACCTTTTCCCCGATTGCAAATATGAACTATGTTCGACTGATTCTTTCCTTTGTTTCTCGCTTTGGATGGAAGAAACATCAAATGGATGTGAAGAGTATCTTCCTTCACATAGACCAATTTGAATAAATTTACATGGAATAACCACTTGTTTTTTAGACAAATTCCAATTTAGTATGTCGAATCAAGAAGCCACTTTATGGTTTGAAGCAAACTCCCCGAGCTTGGTATGCTAGGATCGACAATTTCTTTCTTCAACTTGGTCTCAAATGGTGTGAATATGATCATAGCATGTATGTTCTCCACTCCAATGAAGACACTCTAATTATTTTTGTATATGTTGATGACTTGATCATTACCGACAATAATAATTCTTTCATCTTTAGATTGAAGAAACAACTTGCTGACTCCTTTGATATGATATATCTTGACACTCAGCAATATTTTTTGGGGCTTCAAGTATTACCACTATGTGATGGTTTTTTCATTTCTCAATCTCAATAAGTAATGGATCTGTTGACATGTTTTAAGGTGGTATATTACAAACCTTGTGCCACTCCTTATTAGTCTTGAGTGAAGCTTACTAAAAATTTTCAAACATATGTTTTCGATGCTCCACTTTATCGACAATTGGTAGACATCCTTATTTATATTACTCATAGTCGACCTGATATACCCTTTGTTGTTAGTGTGTTTTCTTGGTTCATGAAATATCCAAATAAATCCACCTAAAGGAAGCTAAACAAATTGTTCGTTATCTAAAGGGTACCACTCATTTTGGTATCAAATATAGTCATAGTTTAGATTCACTTGTTAGCTTCACTGACTCTGATTGGGATGGTGACAGTGATGATCAAAAGTCCACTTATAGGTATCTGTTTCTCTATATAACTCGACCTTTGGTGTGGTCATGCAAGAAACAAAAGGTAGTCTCCTTTTTTACTATAGAGGCAGAATATCATGGCGTCGTTTAAGCAAGTATGGAGGTGGTCTGGATTCTCCAAATTTTGGGTGAACTTGGCGTTCCCTTTCAGACCTCAACTACCATATAATGTGATAATCTAAAACAAACCCCGTCGTTAGGACAACAAGCCTCGGTTAACAAGTACAATTTTTTCTTTTTCTTTTTCTTTTATGTAGGAAGGGAATAACAACAATACAATCAAACATCAAAACATGATGAAGAACACAATGCACACAATTCATGCAACATACAAACATAATTACCTATCATACTAGTACATCATACATCTGGAAGCAACGTATGACAAATCATACAAAGAATAAAAACGACTAACCACCTGTCCTACCCTGCAAGGTTAGGACCTCCAGGACACATAAGAAATGCTCAAGCTTAGGTTCCCATCGATTTTGACAATTTAAAGTCTCAAGGCTAGAAAATTTTCTGAGGAACAAGGAGGTGTCTACATCCCACCCAACACAAGAAATACCACGCCTACTAAGCTAAAAGGAAACATCAATCAATCCAACACAACAACTTCAATGATAAGTAGCTAGAACCCTCCCGACGAGCGAGAGACAACAATTAAAAGTTACCATACAAGTACAAAACCTCAATTACAAGAAAAAAATCATCCACATTGGGAGGCACATGACCCTAAGTCAGGTTTCATATGCACTTATCGATCAACGTGTGCAATGATCCAATCATAAGGTATCACGTCGCCACATTGTGACAAGTGCGCTAGGGACCCAAGCGCAAAAAATAATTCTAAACCTTTAACCAAACACAAAATCCAATGTGCCTAAAATCCAACTTGCACTGTCATACATTTATACGACATCGTTAGATGAAGGTGCTCTAAATAATAAAGAAAAAATGGATGCAGGGTGACAATATTCGATACATTTAAATTGGCGCAACGACTAGATGCAATTCATTAGAAAATTATCATGATAAGGACTAATTCACAGCATAATTAACTGTTGGAGTTACTTCACACACACCTAGGATTTATTTTTCCTAAGGTTATTCCTTGTTTATTATTCATAATTAGTCATTATTCAATCTCCTATATTTTAGGGGAGAATATTCCACCTGGAGAATATTCTCTTTCAGTTGACACTTCAGTTTGACTAGTTGAGTTGAGTTTATATGTTTCATTGGTTTGCTCACCATGAAACATTGGGATCATCACCAACTCACTACTCTTTGTTCATTCAGTTAACGGAAGACTAGTTGACTAGTTAACTCAGCTAGGTGGCAGTTCACTCACGTAACTGCCTGAGAGACTAGACTAGGTGGCAGTTCACTCCTGTAACTGCTGGTGTGTGTCCAGATCACTCTAGACCACCACTATGGCTCATTAGTTACTTATGTAGCCTATATATATTGTAATTATTTACTCTTTGAGTGTGGAATACGGTTAATGAGAATTCTTCCATTCTTTCTATCTTGCTTCTTCTCTCTTAATTTGTCTCTGCAAATGTGTGTAGTATTTTCTAGCTAGATCTATTTTGTGTAGGTTTAAAACATTTACATGGTATTAGAGTCGACGGAGTGCTAAGAAAAATCTACACCAAATCATTTTTTGTAGGTACAAAAGATTGAAGACAACAAAAGATGGATTATTTTCCATAAATACTTCTCACGCCTCATAACTATTTGGAATGGAAGCCAAATTTTTTGCTTCTGCTAATATGCAAAGGCTTATACCAAATAACCATGGCAATGGAAGTATAGCCTAATTATGTCGATGAGAAAAATGACTTTCTCAATGGACAAGATATGGCCATAGTAAGTATCGGCATGTCTGTTTCTTCAGAACTTTTCCATCAAGTATATGAAGAATCACAAGGATTAAATCCAAATGAATTATGGACCAGATTGGAGGTTCTATTTGGGAATAAAGAATATTGTGAATATTTCATGCAGGAGGTCGAACAGATAGAGCCAGAAGAGAATCCATAAGAAGATCAAGCCTCTTATTATGACGAGTCTTCTAGAAACGTTTTTGCAGAAATTTGTATTCCATTAATTGAAGATGATGTCTACTCCATTTCATATTTGTTTTCTGAAATTCATGTGGAAGATATATGGCATGCATCTCAGGAGTCACATGTAGAGACGTTTGCATGCACCATGCATGCATCTCAGGAGTCAAAAAGGGAGTTGCGCACATCAGACGCTATTTTGATATTTTCTGAGAAAAATTTGCAGAAAAAAATTGGATATTTGAATTCCTCTCGGGAAAATATCCAATTTCAAAAAAACATCGTCCAAAACGGAGTCTAGGAACTGAAGTTATGATCGTTTCAAAATCAACAAAATTTTAGCGTTTTTTTCCAGAAACGGACGTACGGTTTTCAAAATTTCATCCAAACTTTATTTGGATACTTTTCATTACAAGAAGATAAAGTGGATATGTGTGAAAATATCAATGATTCATCTACTTCATCTGATCCGTGCAGACATCTACATCTTCAACAAAATCTTCAAAGAGCATAACCTTGCACAGTTGTAAGGTCTTCTTGGAGTGAAGGACATGGTTGCTTAGCAACTGCCTTTTGTTCCTTATCATTTTTTATTTTGTGCATTGTAATTTGAGGGGGGGGTTAGTTCCCATGAGGTTTTCCTTCTTTCCTCATTTAGTTTAGTGTATCTTTTGTATTTGGGTACCTAACATGGCCTCGTAGCCGGGACCCATTCTTTATTTTCACCATAGTGATGTTCAAGGAGGGTGTTGGAGTTACTTCACACACACCTAGGATTTATTTTTCCTAAGGTTATTCCTTGTTTATTAGTCATAATTATTCATTATCCAGTCTCCTATATTTTAGGGGAGAATATTCCACCTGGAGAATATTCTCTTTTAGTTGACACTTCAGTTTGACTAGTTGAGTTGAGTTTAGATGTTGCATTGGTTTTCTCACCATGAAACATTGGGATCATCACCAACTCACTACTCTTTGTTCATTCAGTTAACTGAATAATAGTTTACTAGTTAACTCAACTAGGTGGCAGTTCACTCACGTAATTGCCTGAGAGACTAGACTAGGTGGAAGTTCACTCCCATAACTGTTGGTGTGTGTCCAAATCACTCTAGACCACCACTATGGCTCATTAGTTACTTATATAGCCTATATCTATTGTAAATTATTCACTCTTTGAGTGTGGAATACGGTTAATGAGAATTCTTCCATTCTTTCTATCTTGCTTCTTCTCTCTTAATTTCTCTCTGCAAATGTGTGTAGTATTTTCTAGCTAGATCTATTTTGTGCAGATTCAACACATTTACAGTAACCAATCACCATCTAAAGATAAAATCACCTAACCATCTTCAAGCAACATTATAATTTCCATTCAATTACAACCCTTTACATCATTATGAAGAATAAAGAAACTTATAAATAATAATTACAATTGTTCAGGTAAGGGTTCCATTGACAACATTAGTGAACTCAACATGTCCTTATTTAGTTCCTTGCTGTAAAGGTAATTAAAACTATTAATCTAATGCAAAAGTAGTTTGTTTAACTATTATGAAGGAAAAATTACCATAACCCTAATGGAAGCATTTTTAACTATTATTAAAAGAAAGGAAAAAAATTGATTAAGGATATTATAAGATATAATTACCATGTCCATCATTAACCACCAAAACTGTTATATACCCAATTTATTCATCTTGTTCAATATACATTCACTATTTTCATTACATCGCTGCCATAATCACTATGATCATAACTTGACTAAAAAAAACGACTGTTGCAAAATAATTAAACTAATATAAAGGGTTAATCACAATAATCATCATTGAAACAATATAACTGTTGTAAAAATAATTGAATTTGTTACAAGGTGATAACCAATGATGAAGGATCCCTGCCATAATTCCAATAATATAACTATTTACTGCCTTAATTCATTGTTCATAAGATAAGGTGTTGTTCTATAACTACATAACCAATATAAAACAATTATCAACGACTATGTAAATATGAATGTATAAAATCTGGAAACCTCAATCGTAAAAACATCTATTGTATAAAATGGAGACCACAATTGTATAAGGATGGAATTGTCAACTATAAGAACTGGAACATCTACCGAAATTAAATGGACCGTGTATATTAATTAAACTGGAAGTAACGAAGGTACAAAAAGGTTTTAAAAAGGGGGTAGTGGCTACAACAACAAAACAAAAAAATCGAGGGATGCGAAGAACATTTCTACCACCAGAATTACAGAAGGAATCTTAGGCATAAAACAACTGCTTAAAAATTTCACTCAGTGCTTGTCATGGGATAATCATTGGGGAAGTCTACGGGATCGTGGCTTCTAGGACGCGGGCTCCACCCACGCTGCCATAGGAATAAAAATTCGAGCATAGGGAACAGAGGTGAAACAATTCTGTTGAGCGCAGGGAAAGGGTTTTCCAGGTTGTTGGGCAAAAAAAGGGGGAAAACGGTGCTGAGGTAGGTGGCCACCCAAATAGATGAGTGAAAATCCACTCGTAGAAGGAATTTACCATCATGCTAAGAGAGACAAGGGATGGAAAAATGCATCATTATTCCTCTGCGCATGCACTAGAATTTACCAAGTTTTAAAGTTGGAAAGGACCAAAATGACACTAAACTCCTCTAGACGTGTGCGCAATGCACTCACGGGTTTGCTGGGCAGAAGAACCTCTTTTTAAAAATGATTGGGCTCCAAGAAAGCTCGTGCACCCAGGCATCCCACTCTTTAATATGCAAGGAAGATATCAACTTGGGTTTTACCTTGCATTGTAAGTAAGAAGAAACAAAAGGCAGGGCCTTCACGCAACCTCTGGTAGAATTTAAACACGTAGAAGAAATCTACGGAGGAAGACTATCACGGACGCAGAGTGATCTGAATGCAAGACAAAGTAAGAAGAGATTTGCACAAGCGTTCTAGGCACTAAAGTTATGAGTGAAAAATGATAAAGGAAGAAAGAGCAGAGGTTATGTGAGGGATTCATACCGATTATTTGACACCCAACTTCTATGGTGAAAAGTAATAAATTTGGTAGAAATTACACCTGGAGTAGTCTAATGGAAGGACAAAAGGAAAAGGGGCAAGTTTTAATCAGAAAACCTCTGCAAAAGTCATCACATAAGTTCTACAAGAGTTTCATACGGCAATCTGTTGGGCCAATCCTGGTACCATGTTCAGATGTCTTCCAAAAAGGGTTTATGCATTGATACTTAGAAAATGAGGCTTAAGATAAAAGGGCAATACGGAAAGTTTTTCAAGTGAAATATGGAATATGTTAATTAATAAAACAGTATTATCATGGGAGGATCCGTAAATATTTTATCAGATCTAGGCATGGTTTTTGTTGGAACAATTGTTTATTTTTTATTTTTATTTTTAACAGCAAGCGCAGTACTGGAACTTAAGCTTGTCCGAAAACAAGTTTCTACACATGGTTCATACCCAACAGTACTTGAATAACAACATCGAAAGCAATCATACCAGAAATTCAAACAATGAAAGTAGCCAATGCACCCTATCACATCTAAATACTAGCGAACCAAGAAGGCGCAGAAACAAAATTTTTAACTACCTTTCAACAAATTTACGCATGCATACATTCGCCATGATAAATATTCATTACAGAAAATTAACTAATATTTTTTATATAATTTATGCATGCGTGCCTTCGAAATTAGAGAGATGCATATACAATAAATTTTAACTATTATTCAATACAAAATATACACATGCGTACCGTAACCAAATGCGAAGAACCGGAAGTGATTTTCCCATGCTCGCGCTCCATCCAACTCTTATTTTCCAACCGTTGAGACCTCACCGGTATTTCCCAGCCAATTCTAGGGGTACTCTTCTTCCCCATGAGACCCCTGAGTCGCAAATAGGCCATGCACACAATACCAAAGAATGCTAGTTCCCATCTCGCCTCACAAGGTCGAGCTACCACTCGTTGTCCGACCTGGGTATCCCAACTCCCATAAGAAAAATTCAGTCAAGAAAAAAATTCAGCAGCGTAACCTTACACATACCAGACTTGATCCACACTCCTCCTCCTCCATCCTTTTTATAGATTTTTTCTTAGTGATTAGTTTCCCAAACCCTCTTTAGATTATTTTTATTAAATTTAAATTAGGATAAACCCCCCCCCCGGTACACGTCACCCGATCCCTTAGTTGCACTAGAAAATCAATTTATTAATTACTTAAATTTTCCTATTTCCCTCACCCACCTAAAATCATTCCTAAAAATGCTCCTCAGTGTCCCTTTATTCCATTACATTCCTTAAATGACTGACGCCTTTCTTAAAACCTAGTTGAATTCATAATTTAAAGGTTCCAAAGACTAGATTCCCTACTATGTTGGGAATTTCCCTTTTTCTTAAGTTTCCCCTTTTCTGCTTAGTTCATATTTAGCAAGTTTAGATATAACAAGAAATTATCCTTTTAATAATTTAATCCATTAAAATTTTTACTTTAATAATTAATGGTTGAATTTTCTTTACCCCCCCTTGTTAAAGGTCCAATTAGTTTTTTTCTTGTTCACATGTTCTACTTAGACCTAGGTTTTAAATTCACTAGGTTTGGCTACAGTTTTTAAGGGGAAAAAATAGTTATTAAAGTTTACTCATACCATCATTCATTTTAAGGCCGACCAGGTCTTAAGGAGGCATAGTTTTCTAGGTACTAGGTTTATTAACTTGTTAGGGTTAAAATCGTGACGTTCCCTTCAAGATGCACTACGTGGTCCAAGGGTTCAACTCGCTTTAATTCATGTTTTACTTGCACGACGTGCCCTTCAATATGCACTACATTCTCCAATGGTGCCACTCACCTCTTGACTGAATTTGGTAGACGTCAAACCCCTGGAGTCAATACTTTGTCGGGTGATCTTGTAGGAGACTAAGGGCCTCTAAGGATAAAGGACCCTTCCTTATTGTGTACCCCTTAGAATCATTGTGAGTGACTGTCATAGTCTGCCCTCATGGCATCTTGGATCTCTCAAACTAGGTAATCATTAACCTACAGTTCGAGCCATGGCGGGAGTGCTTGTAGGTTGCGACAGGGCTATTGCCACACCTCTCCCTCAATGTCTCTAGTTGTCGTGCATGACTCCTTTACTCCTAATGTGATTCTGGTTGGAAATCTATCATTAGCATGCATCCATAAACGAAACATGTCATCTATAACAATCAACATCATAATATCTAGTCATATTTCGCATCTGTAATATCAAAAACATCAAACCATAACAGTCCATTCCTTGAATAGATCCAGAGTCCAAGGAGATCCATCGATGCCATGGGCATCCTCTAACATCCAGAGTCCTGCACACTTAGGAGAAACCAATCAATAGCACCTCTCAATATAAATATAGAAAAATAGCACATCATTAGATCCACAACATCTCATAAGCATAATCAAAATATCCAATCATATAATGAACCGAATCACTTGGACACAAGTGTCCTCAAAGAATAAGTTCGATCAGTGTGAGCAAGAGCAAGATGTTACATACACCCCCTCTTATTTTAAACTCTGTCCTGAATTTTCACAGTATATGTGTGCCGAAATAAAATATATCACAATATCATATGTCTAGCGATCAAACAAAAATGGAAATTGCTGACACATTTCATATGCGTCCTCCCAGGTCGTTGAGTGTGGACTATAGTTGTCCCACTGGAACTTGACCTGATCTACTATTCGATGCCCTAGCTATCGAATGCGATGGTCCAGAATGTGGATTGTCTCTGTTGTGAGTGCACCCACATCCTATACCTGTAAGGAACTCATGTCAATAACATGTGTAGGATCACTAACATAATGTCTCAAAACAGGTATGTGAAAAACATCATGCATACGCCTCAAAGAATCAGGCAAGGCTATTTGATATTCCACAAGCCCCTTCCTTTACACAACCTCGAAAGGTCCCAAGAACCTAGGATATATTTTAGCACCCTTTCCAAATTTGATCGAACTCTTATGTGGTTTCACCTGCAAGAAGACTCGATCGCCAACTTCATAACTACGGTCGAAACAATGCGCATCGACATAACTCTTATGTCGATCATGTGCCTCCTTGACCCTTTTTCTTATTATTTTCATTTGATATTCCATTTCTTGGATCACTTCTGGTCCCACCAAGACCCTATCCTCAAGCCTATCCCAACTCAAAGGTGTTCGACACGGTCGCCCATAAAGAAACTCGAATGGCACCATCTTAATGGTGCTTTGATAACTGTTGTTATATGCAAATTCTACTAGTAGCAAGAATTCTTCCCAACGTTTATGTTGGTCCATTACATACATACGTGATGCAAAAGCATCGCCAGCAAAGAAAGCGCAAGTGGAGGACAAATAGATATACACCAGCACGCATTTTGAAGGATTTCAAAATTCAAAGGATGGCACATTAATGTAATATCTGAAAAGATATATTTACTTTTAATGTCTTGGGATTGTAATACAGATATTGAGCGTTTTCTCTCATCTGTCGGTTGTAGGAATTTACTGTAATAAATGTAAAGTAGTTGTAGATTTTAATTTGATAAGATAGCTTAGAGTTGTAAGAGGGAAAACTTAAGAAGACTACCTCGTATGTATTGGAGGATTATTATTCTCATTGTAAGAGAGCAAGAGAGCATAGAAGAGTAGAGAAGAACAGAGATTGTAGAAGTTGTATGAGCAGGTAGCTATTGCAATTCCACCATGTACAGAAGCACTTGAATTAATATAAGAATGCTTTGATTCAATTTCATGGTTTTTTATGGTTACTGTTTGCATCTATTGAATGGTATGTTTAAAGTTTGCTTGTATTCTCTGTTATGCATTTGTTTCAATGTTGTGTATGCACGTGATTTCATGTTGAATGTATGAAGTCTGTGAGAGGGAGAGTATAAGTTTCAATTTTTTCTCTTCTTGAGAATTCCTGCAAGGAGTGCAGCGAAAGTCCAAAAGGAGTGCATCGATGAGATTTTGAGTTTTATCTCAGAAAATCTCAAGAGAGATAATGTTAACTTGTACCAGTGGAAGTGCAAGTATAGCATAGATTCGTGAAAGGTGTGCATAGGCTGAGGAGAGTCTCATAATTTTCCAACCCAAGGGAGTGGTTAAAGAACTTCTGTCGCAAGGAGTGCGCAGAGTTGGAGTTGTCGAATAAAAAGAGGTTATTGTGAAGCCGCAAGGAGTGCATGTAGGATTCCTTAGAATCCAGGAGTTTGCAGCAAAGACCAATATCAAGAAGGATAGAGACTTGGAGTAGTTCATAGGAAGGACGAGGGTCGAAGTTACCTCGTGGAATCAAGCTCAGATGGGTTGACACTGAGCTCTTTGGCTAGGAGTCATCGAGAATCTCGATGGACTGTTGGAATTCCTGAAGGAAGAATACTAATTTTTCGTGGACCGTCAGATCCAGTAGATCTGCGGGAAGGATAAGGACGAGTGTCTTTTCAACACTCACAAGATCATGAGGGATAGTAGCCATCATATCTAGAGAAGCGCAAGCCGTTGAATTGGCGCTCTGAAATATTGACATTTCGGGAGTCGGAAGAGTGTGGAGGAAGTTGTAACTCAGAGGTCGTGAATCACGAAATCCTGATGTAATCTGAACCTTCGGATCATGGGGGAATCGATACCATTGATCTGAGGTGAGGAAGTCGTGAGTTCAGATATCGGGAAAAGGGATCAAATCTATATTGTGAGTTCCCGGCACGCAAAATCCCAACGCGCTCGAAGGTGGACTGTAGGGTTTGACTGGAGGTCATATGGTAGAATAATAAGGGAGGAGCTAGGGATCGTTAGCCCTATTTCGGGGTTTCAGGAATTAGAGGAGTCAGGGTGACTTGAAACAAAATTTCTGAAATCACGAAATGTGAAGCACCTTTGTTTAGTCTCATGGTCACCGTCGGTGGTCGCATGGGTAGAGCTTGCACCTAGTGCTTGTTCGCACAAGTGGGGTTCGCAAAAGGAGACCTGTGGTTTTGTTTTTATGAAGGTTCTAGTGTGGACCAAGGAGCCATGTCGGCTCAAAGGATTTGAATATCCATAGATCGGGAGGTCAGCAGACCCTACCGAGGTAGGGGCACTACATCAGGTGGTATCAGAGCCAACAACTACTGTTTTCTGTACAGAGAAGACAGAGGACAGTTGTGGTTTAATTCTGCATGGAAATATTGAAACAATGCCGCCAAGGAGATGTCCAGAGATAACTTTACCTAATCCATCCGTGGAAAGGTAAATGAGAGAAATTTGTGCTCGATTAGATGCTATGGAGACAGAATAGAGACAAACACCTGATAATGGAGATATCAGTGAAGCTGAAAGCGAGAATGAAGAAGGAGAAGAAGAAGTTGTAGCCAAAGATGCTACAGAGGAACGTCTATTTAAAGTTGTTGCAAGAATAGGTGCCAAAGAAAATCTGGACATCTCGATGTATGAAGGCAACTTGGACATTGAGGAGCTGCTAGATTGTCTTAGATCTCTGGATAAATATTTCGATTATGAAGATATCGAAGAAGACAAGAAAGTCAAGCACACTGTCACTAGACTGAAAGGACATGCAACACTGTGGTGGGATGAACTACAAGCTAACAGGCATTGCAAAGGCAAACAAAGAATTAAAAGCTGGGACAGAATGGTAGAAAAGATGAAAGCCAAATTCATACCCAGGGATTATCAAATCAATTTGTTTCGAAGAATGCAGAATTTGAGGCAGAAAGGGATGATAGTCAAGGAATACACTGAGGAGTCTTACAGGTTAAGCATTAGATCTGGTCATCGTGAGAGTGATGATGAAAAGGTCGCCAGATATATGAATGGCCTGAGATATGAGATTCAGGACAAGATGAGCATGGTGACAATCAGAAATGTGGAAGATGCTTATCAAGTTGCTATGAAGTCAAAAGAGAAATTGGCCCAGAAGCAAAGTAAAAGGGGCAAAGGTAGAAGTCAAAGAAGAGGCAAAGCAATTTCCCATGACAGAGTATAGAATCCCAAGGATTAAGAAAATAAACCTCATAACCACCCAGAAAGGGGAGGAAGCTCACAAGGAAGACAATATGCTGACATGAATACTTTTCCTCGAGCAAGAAGTAAAGTGTTTTGTCTGTGGAAATATAGGACACAATTCTTTGGAAAGTCCCAATACAAAAAGGGATGGAGGAGGAAAAACTCACATTTCAGAAGTACAAAGGAGAAATGTTGAGGTAGAAGATGCAGAAGGTGGAAGATCCTTAATGATGAGGAAAATTCTCTTGAAACTAGATAAGGAGGTGGATAATCTAGTCCAGAGGAACATTTTGTTTAGGATGACTTGCGAAACCAAAGATAGGGTATGCAAGGTGATAGTTGATAGTGGAAGCATGGATAACTTAGTATCCACAGAAATGGTGGAGATGCTGGAATTGGAGACAGTTGCACATACAAGCTCGTATAAAGTTTCGTGGTTACAAAAAGGACATCATGTAACAGTCATTAAACAATGTTTGGTTGAATTTAAGATACGGGGTTATAGAGATGAGATTTTATGTGATGTAATTCCCATGGATGTCTATCATATTTTGTTGGGGAGGCCATGGAAATATGATAGAAATGTTATTCATGACGGAAGAAAGAACACCTATACCTTGGAGAAGAATGGTAGGACACATATGTTGTTGCCAATCGAAGACAAGAAGGTGAAAGAAGAATAAAGCAATACTATACTTCTCATGATTGGGAAGGAACTTCTTGATGAGGTCAAGAAATATCAAGAAATGTAGTTTGTTGTGGTTAGAAAACCTAGATTCATCTTGACCAGTACTTCAATAAGTGATCTACCTGAGGAAATTCAGGAACTGCTGGAGAATTTCGCTGATATAGTGGTGGACGAATTACCTCATTCATTGCTACCCACCATAAGTATAAGTTATCACATTGACCTTATACTAGGAGCGAGTTTACCAAAAAAAGAAGCGTGCAGATTGACACTGTAGGAGAATGAAGAAGTCAAGAAGCAAGTCTAGGATCTGATGAACAAAGGGTTGATTAGAGAAATCTTGAGTCCATGAGTTGTACCTACAGTGTTAAGTCTGAAGAAGGATGGTGGATGGAGAATGTGTACAAACTCGAGGGCCATAAACAAAATCACCATCAGGTATAGATTTCCTTTACCAAGGATGGATGACTTGATGGATTGCTTGAGTGGAGAAGGGTTTTTTTCAAAAAATTTATTTATAGAGCGGATATCACCAGATTTGGATGAGGGAAGGTGATGAATGAAAGACAACATTCAAAATGAATGAAGGACTATATGAATGGCTTTTCATACCATTTGTATTGACGAATGTGCCAAGTAATTTTATGAGATTAATGAACAAAGTCTTGAAAGATTTCATTGGAAAGTTTGTAATTGTGTATCTTGATGATATACTAATTTTCAGTAAGACTGAGGAAGAACATTTGAGACATTTAACTCTAGTGATGAGGAGGTTGCAGCAAGAGAATTTGTCGATAAATTTGAAGAAGTCATCTTTCATGAAGACATAGCTTATTTATTTAGGTTTTGTGATCTCTTCGAATGAGTTGAAGATGAATCTGGAGAGGGTAAAAGCGATCAAAGAATGGTCATTTCCAAGGAATATCTTTGAAGTTAGAAGCTTCCATGGACTAGCCAGTTTTTACAGGAATTTCATCAAAAATTTTAGTGGGATTTGTGTGTCAATGATGGACACAGTCAAGAAAAGACATAAATATTTTCATTGGACAGAGGAAGTAGAGAAAAGTTTCAAATTGTTGAAGGAAAATATAACTGGACAGCCAGTTCTGGTTTTTCCATATTTCAGTAAAACATTTCAAGTGAGATGCGATGCAAGTGGATTTGCAATTGGAGCAGTCTTAAGTCAAGACAATAGGCCAGTTGCATACTTCAGTGAGAAGCTGAACGAGACTAAGATGAAATATTCCACGTACGATAAAGAGTTTTATGCAATCATACAAGCACTAAAGAAATGGAGGCACTGCCTTGTTCCGAAAGAGTTTGTTTTGTATAGCGATAACGATGCCTTAAAATTTATAACCAGACAGGAGAAATTGAACCAGAAACATGAAAAATGGGTTGAATTTATGCATAACTTTACTTTTGTTATAAAGCACATTTCTGGAAATGCTAACAAGATTGTTGATGCATTGAGCTGGAAATGTTTGATTCTGCAGGAGTTTCGAGTGAAGACCTTAGGTTTTGATAACTTAAGGACATGTACAGAGATGATTCAGATTTCAAGGACACTTATGAAGCATGCGAGAATCCTGTTTTGAGATATAGAAGCCAATGGATTTAATACTTGATCCGGGATGGACTGTTGTTTAAAGGGAATCAGTTGTGTATCCCGAAGAGTTCTATGAGAGAAAACCTTTTGAAAGAAAAGAATAGTGGGGGATTGGCTGGACATTTCGGCCATGATAAAACATTTGCACAACTAAACAGTTTGTACTATTGGCCAGGAATAAGGATAGTTGTGAGGAAATTTGTCAACAGATGTAGAATCTGCCATCATGCAAAGGGGAAAAGATAGAATACAGGGTTGTATCAACCATTGCCAATACTAGAGAGGACGTGGGACGCAGTAAGCATGGATTTTGTGTTGGGACTACCAAGGAAACAAAGAGGTTGTGATTCCATATTCGTGGTAATTGAAAAATTCTCAAAAATGGCACAGTTCATCCCATGTCAAAAAAATAGTGATGCAACGCACATTGCAAACCTATTTTTCAAAGAAGTTTTTCGACTTCATGGTTTACCCAAGAGTATTGTTTCAGACAGAGATACCAAATTTTTTGGTCATTTCTGGAGAACACTATGGAAGAAGCTGGGGATGAATTTATATTTTATCTCAGCATATCACCCTCAGACGGATGGACAGACTAAGGTAGTAAATCGAAGTTTGGGGGACTTATTGAGGAGCTTAGTTACTGAACATCACAGTCAATGGGATTAGATTCTGCCACAAGCAAAATTTGCCTAATGACTCACCTAACAAGAGCACAAGACAGAGCCCCTCCAAGATAATGTATGGAATGAATCCAAGAGGAGTATCTAAGTTGAGAGATTTAGAGTAGAGTGAGTTCAAGAGTTCTGGAGCAGAAGATTTTGCAGTAGAGATGCAGGAGCTCCACAGTGAAATCAGAGAATGGTTGCAAATTCAAACCAGGAATACAAGCAAATAGCAGATCAACACAGGAGAGAGCTTCAATTCAAAGTGGGAGATTTAGTCTTAGCACACCTAAGAAAAGAAAGGTTCCCAAGGGGAACATATAATAAACTGAAGATGAAAAAGATGGGGTCGCGTAAGATTTTGAGAAAATTTGAGGCAAAATCTTATGAAATAGAATTGCCAGATGATGTGGGCATATTACCCATATTCAACGTAGCAGATCTGTATCCTTACAGAGCAGATGAAGCGAGAGGAGAAGATAATCAGAAGGAAATTCAGTGGGTCAAACAGATGCCTATAGCTGAAAAGCCGCAGATGGAAAAGATCATTGATCAGAGAGTTAGCAAGAAGACCTGAAGGAAAACGTATCTTGAATATTTGGT
>JASDQU010945240.1:13713-33798 GCA_032191745.1 Picea mariana
GCATAAGTCCGTTAAGCAGGTCGCCAACGTAACTGATCCACCCTCTCTATCCCCACCTCTTCCTATTTTTATCTCACAACATTGGATTTCATCACCAACTAGTGGTTTCATTGTGGGAAGGTTTTGTTTGATTGTTTTCTTCTCAGATTCATAGTGTGTGTTGGTTGTGTTACTTAGTGGGCCTTAGGTCAAGTCATTGTTAATGGAATTGAATCCTGAGAGTACCAATGGAAGAACCCCTTATCCTAGGGAACCTTATACCTTTTATTCTTTTGGAAACTTTGGTCCTCCATACATTGCCACACTGGGTCTTCCGAGACTCACCATCGGATTACCAGTTTGGTTGTTCCCCACTCCGGTGATCTTGAATCCTCCCAATGTTTCAACTGCACCTAATACTTTAGATGTTAGTAAACCACCCACACATCAACCTCACATTGAATTTTCACCTTCTTTGCCCATTAAGTCTCCTTCCATTTCTCCTTCTTCGCCTAGTGAAAGATCTAAAGAAAGTAGCCATGTTGATCAGAAGAAGAAGAAATGGAAAGAGAAGAAGAAGAAGATATCGAAAAGGACCAAGGCCCTAACAAAATTAGATGTTGGATCCAAGAAACCAGTTACTATTAATAGTACCGGGAGTGTTGATGAGGTCAACAAGCTTAAAATGAAGAATTTGAAACCCAAATTCCCTTGCAGTCTTTGTAAGGATGACCATTTTCTAAGGGATTTCCCTGGTATTCCCAAGGTCTTAGAAATGTGGTCCTCCACGTCATTGGCCTCTGCTGGTCATGCTAGTGATACCCCATCAACTAGTGACGTTAGGGTTGGTAAGAAGAAGAAAAATGTCAAATTCCCTTGTATGTTATGCAAAGGTGATCATTATTCTCACCTTTGTCCTCGCATGGATGAGGCTTCTTCTCTTTTGGAAAAACTTCATCTTCCAAAAGGTTACCGTAATATTTCCCCCAACCCATCATTAGTTGATGGACTGGTCAATTTGGTTCCATCCCTGGTCAGTCCGGTTGATTAGGTGGTCAATGTAGTTTCCTCCTCTATTGAACCACGAACCCAAGTAGTTGATCCAGTTCCATCATCGATCATCCCTACTCTTCATCAAATGAGTGTAACCCAAGTAGTCTATCTGTTTTCATCCTCGGTCGACCCTACTCTCTCGTTAGAGTGTGACACCAAAGCGGTCGATCCGTTTCCACCCATCAACCCCATTCTCCCCTTGGAGAATGAAATCCAAGTGGCCGATCCAGTTCTGTCATCAGTCGATCCCACTCCTTCTTTGATGAGTGACAAAGTGATTGATCTAGTCCCTTCCTCGATTAGTCCTACCCTTCATCCAAAGAGTGCCAAAGTGATTACTCTGGTTACATCATCGGTCAATCCTACTCTTCCTCTTAAGAGTTCCAGTGTGGTCAATATGATCCCATCATCGGTCAATCCTACTCTCCCTCTAGAGAGTAAACCTGATACTACCCACATTTTTCTCATTGATACATAATCTACCGTACTGGGGGGCATTCCTCATTCTCTTGTGAAACACCCTCCAAGCAACGAGGCCATCCTTTTTGATTGGGGTGCACTAACTGGACCTTGTCTTCCCTCTCACATTCCTTTCCAAATTACAATACAGGTTTGTGGTCAGGACGTTCCTCAAACGCTGATAGATGAAGGTGCGTCTGTCAGTATTTTGTTCTCTGTTGCTTGGCATGCTTTGGGTTGTCCTTAGCTTGCGCTAGTTACACAGAATATATTAGCTTTTAATAGAAGAACTAGTCAAACTTTAGGGACCCTTCCTCGGTTTCCAGTAACTTTGGAAGGGAAAACTGTCTTTATTGATGTCATGGTAGTTCGAGACCCCTTGGATTTCACTTTACTCCTTGGGTGGGATTATGTCTATTCCATGAAAGTTGTTTTGTCCACTCTTTTTTGTGTGATATCTTTCCCTCATGATGGAATAATTGTGACTATTAATCAACTTTCCTTCATTTTTCCTGACTGGATTGCCTCCTTGAATGGTTCTTATATGACGACAGTATCGCCTCTGCCGCATGTCAATTATGTGGTATTATCTCCCATGAATTCAACTTCCGATGATTTGGATCTGGTAGTTGACATGGCGATCTCTTCGATAGGGCTATTGGAGCCTGATCTCCTTACCCCTGACGAGACCCTCGACATGCGTTCCTTCCAGAGTGATTTTCTTCCATCCAATGACGATCTCTTGGAATCCATGACTAAGTTTTGTCCCTTGACATGGTATCCTTCCAGAGCATTATTCTCTTGGAAGCTATGATCAAGGAGAGTCCATGAGCATAGTTTCTCCTCTCTATGGCAAGCTCGTTAAAAAATGAAACAAAGGTCATGAGCATAGTTTCTCTTCTCTATGGCAAGCCCGTTAAAAAATGAAACAAAAGCCTTGAGAATAGTTTTCCTCTCTGTAGCAAGCTCATTAAAAAATGAAACAACAATCTAGGGATTGAACTCGAAGTCCTAAGCATAGTTCTTTTCCTGTGTCAAGCTCTTTAAAAAATGAAACAGTCACCTCTCCTAAACCTTCATTTCATCCACTCTTATCCTTTTTCTCCATCTAGTAGAGAAATTGGTGACAACCTCAAAGTCGATGAATGAATTGAAGCTTGGAGGGCATGTCTCCAACATTTGATGATCATTCTGGAGTTAATCCCCCAACTTTCAAGCTGGGGGCGTACTGAGCTTAGTCTTTGTTCTTCCTCGTCCTCGTAAATACATGAGAATACAACCAGGTAAACTTTTATCTCTTTTTCGGACCTGCATGGATAAACGAAAAAGGAACCCCTTGGAGTCGTCTTTGAGCTCTTTTCAGACTCTATAAACATGAAAAGATTGTCGAGTGATATTGATTCCTTTCCCACTCGTTAAAAGGTTTGAAAGGGCGTCTTTTGAGTGATAATTTATCTCTTTTTCAGCCTCGCGAAACTAACATTATGAAAAAGTAAAACATTGGAGTCGTCTTTACGTTGTTTGCAGACTCTCTAAATATGAAAAACCACTGAGTTTACCTTCTTTGGACTCATTAAACAATCATACATTGAAGGGCCCATACGGGACCGAACCCCTACTTCTTCTAGTTCGCTAAACAAAGGAATAGGGACTTAAGGAAGGTGATTCATATCGATCATGTGTTACCCTCATCAAGCTCGTTAAATTAAAAAGAGGTACTCATCTATCTGGATGGGGGAAAAATTGAAAGAAGAAAGCCGAGCAGTTTTTTGAGAACACTATCAGTAGCTCTTATGGTCGCCCTTGAACATGACACTTTGTCTTTGCACGCATTTTAACCCGCTGAAACTCTACACTGAGCCAATCCTATGAGTTTCTTTTACTAATTTGGGTCACCTGACGAAAGTCACAGCATCCACTTCATCATCAAGTTTTGATCCATGTCAAGTTTTTTTTGTTGTGCCTCAGTGTTCAAAGGAATTATCTACCTCGAGAGTCAACCATCACAAATATCTTGTTTCAATACGCATGTCATTCCATGTTCATTTGATTTACCAAATTACATCTATGTGACCATTTCGTGTCGTTGATGGGGGATACATCAAGGCCCTCCTTCGAAGAGTCTATTCCTGTCAACTTCAACAGATTATCCAGGAGCTAGACTTAGAAACCAATTAGTACCTTGGGACCTACATGCCCCAATGGCAAGCCTCCTCGCATCTGGCAGTGGGTTTACATCATTGACCTATGTTCGGATGATTCCACATATGTTCAAATTCATCTCATCTATTAACATTCGTCGGAATGTACTAGAGTACCTTGGGAATCATTGACATCAATGGTGATCTCCCTCGTGCTTGTTAATGGTTTACATCATTGAACGGTAATCAAGTGGTTTCTGCCATGTTCGACATTAGGACATATATTCACATGGCTAGATTCGTACTACATTGGGATTGGTAATAAGACCCTGGTTTGAGTTTTCACTCTTATATGTACTTTGCCTAGGTTGCGAAGGAGTTCTTTTGGAATATGACACATATACTATTACATGGATCCACTTTGTATTGGTCGTGGCTATGTCTTGTCATCTAGTAGATCCATTGTGTATTCTTCATGGCTACGATCAGTTTAGGTCATATAATTATAGATCCACATTTTATATGCAGTGGCTATACCATTTTGTCAATATAATTATGGATCCGCCATGTATTTTATGGCGGCCATACCTAAAAAAAATTTATCACTCAAGCATAGGTATGTCTGCCTTGGGTTTTGAAACATTTCATAATATTTGTTTGATGGTTGTGTGCATCTTTTTATAGTTTCTCTGCATCCATACCCTTGCTTGAAAAAGTCTACAAAGTACTTTAGTCATCATCATCTTCTAACTTTGTACTTTGGGGGGAAATCTGTTACACCTCAAAATTACTCACTTTGATAGTGTCGCAAGTGTCGTCATTACAAGTGTTGTAAGTGTCGCATCTTGTCTGCAATTGTCGCATATTAACTACAAGTGTTGCAAGTGTCACAAACAGTATACTCCCATATTGCCTATGTCGTGCCTCTAATGACATCACAAAGACACTTAAGACACCTCAAAGGTTATTTTGGAAGAAGAGAAATCACTTGACAGGAAGTACAAACCTTTTGCCATTGAAAAAACCAAAAAAAAATGGAATTTGGAGAGGAGCGCTTCCCTACCCATTGTCATGGAGTGATGGCACTCCCTAAGCCTTTTTGGGGGAGTCCTTGAGTGCCCTGTGCACCCTTTTAGGGGAGTGCTACCCTTTTTTTAGCAAATTCTAGGTTTGTTGAGGCAAATAAGGGAAGAATCCCTCAATTCCTGAAGGTGGTTGGATTCAAATAGATGGTCAAGGAATGATCTTATGGGAGGAATCCTCAACTTATCCCAAAGATATTTCAAGTGGTTGGACCTCTCCAAGGTTATATAAGGAGGCCTTCTCATGGTGAAAGGCAGAAGAGAGACTAGATTTTGATACCAAACTTATGATCCTATAAGTGGTATTGACAGACAAGGAAGATTGAGAATTAGACCTAACTTATGATCTCATAAGAAGGTATTGACAATGGAGATTGAGAATTACATCAAACTTATGATCTCATGAGTGAGATGTCATCAAAGAAATCAATGGAGATTATTTGAGCAAAGGGGTTGGACAAGGAGAATGGGAAGAAACTGTTGCACCTTCATTCAAAGGATTGTAAGTACTTTTACTTGTTCTCATTAATATAATCAATGCTTGGCATGTTTCTTTCATACTTATGCTTGTTCCATATGAGTTTGTCTACAGTAGATGGATCTATGTTTGAGCTAATCTCAGTAGAGTAGGAAGTCTTTTGTACCTTTGTTTTTCCTACAGGATCTATTAGGGAGCTCAAGATCAAATCTCAGCCAGGACTTTGCAAGGACAACGTCACTAATAAGGTACATATCTTTCTCCTTCTCTTTCATTCATTAGCTTTATTAGATCCAAAAGGAAGTCAGTGTCCATGTTAAGAACTTTTCTATCTTGGCCTTAGGAGTCTAGAGACCAAGATGGAATCCACTTATCCGCAGGGGGATTCACCTTCAACGCATGCACATAGCCTCAAAAACCCTACTCCGCAGAGGACAAGTGATCTGCGCATCTCGCTAGATACTCCTTCCCCGAGTAGATCTAAGCACGCAACCTTCCATAGTCTCTTACAATGACTTGCACTTATCTCTGCAAGTCTCACATAGTATGCACCAAAGAAATTACAACTCTTGATCACATAGATCCAACTCTAGCACTTAGCCAACTTGCAACTGCCCTTCTCTTACATTGCCTAGCCTTCTATTTATACATTAAAAAATATGCCTAAGCATGGGTAAACCCATGGGCCGACATTCCCATACCCGTTACATAATCCCAAATCCCAAAAAAGGCCCTAAAAGGGGCCGATATCTTGCAATCTCCACTTTTTCTTGTGCTCTGCCTTCGACAGTCTGTCGAAGTCCCAAAATCGGTCAAACATGACCAAGAATCCTCAAAACTTGGTCAAGGGCCAACACATATATACATACCAATATTCACAATTGTTTACAATGAAATAAAATGTTTCTTTGATCAATTTGGAGTGATCTCAATTATTCTAAGAGCAAAGTAAAAAATATTCCATAACATCATACACTACACTAATAACTTTACATATAAAACTAGAGAATGGAAATTGATGTGAAAAGAGGCTTTATTCTATTCCATCATATGACTTGGTTGGAGTATTAAAATGCACCTGTAAACATCATAGAACTCATCCCACTTTGATATATAAGTGAAAACATGTTATTTTTCTAATATTTAATCATAAACTCACTCAAAATACTAAACTGAATTCTTTGGAAAATAATAGGTCTAAACTCATATGTAATCTTGAAGATGGTCTTAATGTAAGGCTGCGGGAAAGTAGAATATGGTGAAAAGTGAAGTAAAAGGTTGGTAAAAGAATGGCATTTTGGCAACCCAAGAACTACAAAAAATTATTTCATGGAAAATAGATTTGATAAATAGTTATTAAAATAGTGTACATCATCATTTAGTTTTAGTCGACTTCTTCTTCTTAGGTCTAAAATTCCTAAGCATTTCATCAATATCTATGTCTTCATTCTCTGGCTTCTCTTCAAAATATGATTGTGAGTGTGTCCTCTCACGTAGATCATGCCTAGTCATGGGGTAATCATGGGGTAATGGAGGCAATTGTGATAAGGCATCACCTACAAAAGAAAAAAATATAAAATTTAAATGGTTAGTTTTTAAATATCATTGAACTAGTTTAGTAATATTAAAAAAAACACATGCAATGTCATTATTTACCTAGTGCACTGGTTGGAACCATTGGAATGGTTTCCCCCCCATGCTCCTCTTCAACTGTATGACCCTCAAGTACAACATTCTATTCCATTAATACCATAAACTTTATAAGGACAATCATAAATATATAAGTAAAAAAAAATAGAAGTGCAAAATATATAACTACAAAATTATTAAGTATATGATTAAAATACAACCATATCACTGTCATGTACCTTGGTCGTAGCACCATCGTGGGATTTCACGCTAGTGGAATGGGACTGCATGGGAGAACCATCTTTTGGTTGCAAACTGTTATCAACACATTTCTCTCCAATATTAGTGCACTGGTTGACAGTGTTGCTCTCCTGATTAAAACAAAGTTGTAACACATTAAATTTATCGATGATATCAAGCATGACTGTATTATATTAATAATAAAGGTTAATGTGGATTGAATTTTATTTACCTTATCTTGGAAAGTGGTTCTTGGTAACAGCCCCAAGCTTTTTTGGTGTTCAAGTACATCTTTATAGCCGTACTTGTAACCAAGATGGAGGTCTTCCTCCATGGTTTTAGTACCGAACTCATCACCCTGCATTGCGTATGTATTTTTAATGTTATTCACTACAATTACCTAAACATTTGAAGGAGATACAAATAAGATATTTGGGTACTTACAATTCGTGACTGCAACTTCAAGTAGTCTCCAAGGCCTAGCCTGTGTTGGCCACATTTGGCAATCCTTGCTTTTGTTTCCTTTGACATGTTAGTCAACCTATCATCAAAAGATTCAAGTATGTTAATATATACCACACTTTTATTTACATCTAAAACAAATTGAAGGTATTTAATTGAAATTGTAATTTACCTTCTGGGACCAGAGGGTGTTTTTCCTTCATCTTTCAATTTCTTCTCTTTTGCATCCTCAATGAGGGCCTTCCACTCCCTCTCTAGAATAATTAGAGGACGCCCGTACCTATCATTTTTTTCAAGTGCTTCTTATATGTTTCTCACGTATATTTTAAATATTGACCAGCCGTAGTGGTGGCCAAGGTGTTATTAAATGTGTCTACACCAAAAAGGCTTTCAAGATAATCCATCAATTATTTTTTGAGGTTGGAATTCTGGGAATTTCACCTCTCCCATATGGTGGGCCCAAAAATCAGCAATGCCTTATTCTCCAAGGACCTATAAAAATTGTTTTTCCCTACACACAAAAGTAATATATGTTTATTAATTTAAAAATAATAATTTAGATGATTTATATTTGTCTACATAGAGAACATGAAACAATTAAAATTTTAAAAATTACTTGGGACTTTAACTTGCTTTAATGGAATCCCTTCCTCGTTGACCATAAATGTGCCCTTAAGGGTCCCCATGTTGGTCACATGTCTTTTTTTAGGAAAATAAACCATATAGTTGGTCAAATCATCAACCTCATCTCTATCACCACCTCAAGAGCCTACATGTGTGGCCGCTTCCTGGGTGTCTGTGTCGTGGCTCCCACCTAATGGTGTGAAAGGTGGATATTTGCATAGTTTTGTCCTAGAAGCTTTACGAGAGCATGTGTCAAGACCCTGTGTTTTCTTTGCAGCGCCACTACTACCGACACCATGCATGGCGGGGTCAACATGATCCAAAAATCTCTATATAAGAAAGAAAGAAAAAATCGTTTAGATAATGTAAATGTTAAAAATCAAGATTTCATAATTGATATTATGACATAAAAATAAAACCACTTGAAATTATGGTCATTACCTTATATTTCTTAAGCCTTGTCACAACTTATATGATCCTTTCTTCAACCTCAGGAGTTTGATCTAGAATATCTAACAAGTGATCTAGTTCCTTGTTTGCTTTATTGATATTTTTTTAATTAAAACCATAGGGTCGGGGGGTTCATACAAATCCATTTCACTGAGAAAATCATCATCAGCATCATGGCCCACTGACTACATATTCAAAAAAAAAAATGATAATCCAATTATGTAAACAAATAAAATAATTGATCGCCACATAAATAAAGTGCACATTAAATGCAATTTGAAAATTATTGTTTGTTTACCTGTTCTAAGGCCATTTTTTATTTACCACGATCATCCTACCACATTACAATTAAATTGGAACCGTGATCATTATCATGAGAAATAAATTCAAATGTATGATAAATCCTCCCTCTTTATTGACATCCAAGGAGGAATGTTATTATTGATAACAAAAATAGGCCACACTGAGTAAATAGACCGAAGCTCTCCAAATGGATTAACATCGTAAAGAATATAATGAAAATCATAAAATATAAGATTCATTTCTTACAAGTTGGGTAAATTAGTATATGTATTTCCCCCATAATAGCAATGTTTGTATCTATTCGATTCGAATTATAATCAATCAGTAACTCTTCCCCTACAACTATTGATTTTATTGCACATATGAATACATGGTCTCCTTCATGCCCCTCAAATACGTAATGGGGTCACTTATTTGTGGTCACGGGTCGTGTCCTATTTATAAACACTACAATATTCCCTGCTACTTTTGGCCTTCCGTCAATATAGATAGTTGCTCCTTTATTTTGATCATTGTCTTTTAGTTGTATATAATTTGCAACCAAGCCATATCTTCACATACTTTTTGTATATTTTAATATGTGTATCCAATATTTGTAGATATAGTAGGGTCCGACGTACTCCATAAATTTAGTTAATCATCCGTAACATACCTTTATTCAATCCATGGAAAATAGTCCCAAACCATGTAATGACGATGGAGTGATCCGGTATATCCTTTCATTTACACAAAAATCATTTTCTATTTCAGGAAGATCCTTGGGTACACATCAATTCACTATATGTTTATACCTCAATGGCACCTCAGTTTCATCTATTCTCTCATGATCATAAGAACATGATCCCCCTTTTGCAAGGAAAAATTCCATGCATCTATGGAATTTTCTTCTGATCTTCTCACTTCTAGTTGATCTTCGCCTGTTAGACCTACTAGATGTCTCACTTTCCTCTGTTATACCTAAACTTCCCTCACTCAATGAAGATATATCTAACAATTACATGTTTTCTTTTACTTCCTATAACACCAATGAAAGAAAATGAATTTCAGATCTAGTTTATGCATGATAAGATTTCCCTAGGATGTTGAAAATTGTGGCATAAGCTTGATATATTTTCTCTTGAATTGCCTAGTGGATTAGGGTTGTTAAGAAGTTAAATATCATTTATTGTTTCTATTTTTTTATTATATTCCATATCATCCCTAAGGATGTAAATTCTTAGGTACCATATCTGGGAAACTCTAGGAAAGAGGTAAAATTTATGAACTTCAAGACACTAAGTTTCTAATTTATAATTTCGGCATAATTTTTAATTGAATTTTTTACACAAAAAATTGTTTTCTGGAGTCAATTAAACAAAAAAAAAATCCACTAGAACCCAACAAGATAATGGTGGTGTTGTATTGATGTCAATGTGGCATCATTAGGTATATTTTCGGGTGGTATAGCAATCTGTCTACACAACTAAGTTTTGGAGGTGAATTTTGATTTCTTGGGATTAGTTAAATTATTCCATTCATGCTTGGCATTTATTTGTTGAGAAAAACTAGTACATTTCTTGTATATATTGTTGAACCCTAGTAAGAAGTCCAATGGTCACAATTTCAATGTCTAGAAGCAACGTATGATTACCAGATTCCAATGCAATGGATTGTTAGGATATGTCATAGGAAAGGGTAGGAGAAAATATGATGATGAGAATGGGAAATACGTCTTTCACTCAAAGAATAGAGAGGTTATAATGTTAATAAATTTTTCCATAACAGATGATTAGTTGCTACAAGTCCAAGATTTTGTATTCATTACCTTGAAGATTTTATCTCCTTTTGAAAATTGTGTTGAAACTTTAAATGTCACCAAGGAGATTAGTAACACTACATTTAAGTTGTGTAGACAATTATTAAAAAAGGACAGATTCAATAAATAGTTTATAAGCAATAGAAAAGAATCCAAAAGTTCATTTATAGTAAAGAGTAAGAACAAAGGAAAGTGGAAACTAAAGAGAAACAAAATCATCGATGGAAAACCTAAGGGTTCAAGGAAATCTACTAAGAACTTGAAGTGTTTTTACAATGGGATAAAATCATATAATGTACACCACTAACTTGGTACCACACCAATCACTCCCTTCTTAGGGCCTTTGATCTCAAAGATATAGATAATTGGTCACTTCCCGATGAAATCTTGGGACCTATGGATGCCATTATCACCATATTGATCTTTGTGATTTTTTTCCTAGTGTAGCTAGCTAGTGACACCGTGTACTTGGTACTCAAATTAAGAAACAAAATTTGGAAATGCACCTATAAATCCTAAAATATGGATGAAGACATCTCCATGTACTTGTTACTCAAATTAAGAAGTTAAAGACACTAAGTTTCTAATTTAGAATTTCAGCAGAATTTTTAATTGAACTTTTTACACAAAAAAATTGTTTTCTAGAGTCAATTAAACAAACAAAAAAATTCTACTAGAACCCAACAAGATAACGGTGGTGTTGGATTGATTCCAATGTGGCATCATGAGGTATAGTGTTGGGTGGTATAGCAATGTGTCTACACAACTAATTTTTGGAGGTGAATTTTGATTTCTTGGGATTAGTTAAATGATTCCATTGGTGCTTGGCATTTATTTGTGGAGAAAAAATAGTGCATTTCTTGTATATATTTTTGAACCCTAGTAAGAAGTCCAATGGTCACAATTTCAATGTCTAGAAGAAACATATGATTACCATATTTCAATGTAATGGATTGTTAGGATTGGTCACAGGAAATGGTAGGAGAAACTTTGATGATGAGAATGGGAAAGAAGTCTTTCACTCGAAGAATAGAGAGGTTATGATGTTAATAAAGTTGTCCATAACAAATGATAAGTTGCTATAAGTCCAATCTTTGGTAGTCATTACCTTGAAGATTTTATCTCCTTTTGAAAATTTTGTTGAAACTTTAAATGTCACCAAGGAGATTACTAACATTACATTTAAGTTGTGTAGACAATTATTAAAAAATGATAGACTCAATAAATAGTTTATAAGGAATAGTAAAGCATCCAAAACTGCCTTTACAGTAAAGAGTAAGGACAAAGGAAATTAGAAACTAAAGGGAAACAAAATCATCGATGGAAAACCTAAGGGTTGAAGGAAATCTACTAAGAACTTGAAGTGCTTTTACAATGGGATAAAAGCATATACTGCACACCACTAACTTGGTACCACACCAATCACTCCCTTCTTAGGGCCTTTGATCTCAAAGCTAGAGATAATTGGTCACTTCCCTATGAAATGCTGGGACCTATAGATGCCATTATCACCATATTGATCTTTATGGTTTCTTTCTAGTGTAGCTAGCTAGTGACAACGTGTACTTGGTACTCAAATTAAGAAACAAAATTTGACAATGCACCGATAAAAACTAAAATATGGATGAATACATCTCCATGTACTTGGTACTCAAATTAAGAAGTTCAAGACACTAAGTTTGTAATTTATAATTTCAGCAGAATTTTTAATTGAACATTTTACACAAACAATTGTTTTCTAGAGTCAATTAAACAAACAAACAAAAAAACTGCTAGAACCCAACAAGGTTACGGTGGTGTTTGATTGATGCCAATGTGACATCATCAGGTATAGTTTTGGGTGGTATAGCAATGTGTCTACACAATTAAGTTTTGGAGGTGAATTTTGATTTATTGGGATTAGTTAAATTATTCCATTGGTGCTTGGCATTTAATTGTTGAGAAAAACTAGTGCATTTCTTGTATATATTTTTGAACCCTAGTAAGAAGTCCAATGGTCACAATTTCAATGTCTAGAAGAAACGTATGATTACCATGTTCCAATGCAATGGATTGTTAGGATTGGTCACAGGAAAGGGTAGGAGAAACTCTGATGATGAGAATGGGAAATAATTCTTTCACTCAAAGATTAGAGAGGTTATGATGTTAATAAAGTTGTCCATAACAAATGATAAGTTGCTACAAGTACCAGATTTGGTAGTCATTACCTTGAAGAGTTTATCTCTTTTTCAAAATATTGTTGAAACTTTAAATGTCACTAAGGAGATTACTAACATTACATTTAAGTTGTGTAGACAATTATTAAAAAAGGATAGAGTCAATAAATAGTTTATAAGCAATAGAAAAGCATCCAAAAGTGCCTTTACAGTAAAGAGTAAGGACAAAGGAAAGTAGAAACTAAAAGGAAACAAAATCATCGATGGTAAACCTAAGGGTTCAAGGAAATCTACTAAGAACTTGAAGTGTTTTTACAATGGGATAAAATCATATAATTCACACCACTGACTTGGTACCACACCAATCAATCCCTTCTTAGGGCATTTGATCTCAAAGCTAGAGATAATTAGTCACTTCCTAATGAAATGTTGGGACCTATGGATGCCATTATCATCATATTGATCTTTGTGGTTTCTTTCTATTATAGCTAGCTAGTGACACCGTGTACTTGGTACTCAAATTAAGAAACAAAATTTGACAATGCACCTATAAATCCTAAAATATGGATGAATACATCTCCTTGTACTTGGTACTCGAATTAAGAAGTTCAAGACACTAAGTCTCTAACTTAGAATTTCAACATAATTTTTAATTGAACTTTTTACACAAAAAATTGTTTTCTAGAGTCAATTAAACAAACAAAAAAGTTCTACTAGAACCCAACAAGATAATGGTGGTGTTGGATTGATGCCAATGTGGCATCATGAGGTATAGTTTCGGGTGGTATAGGAATGTGTCTACACAACTACGTTTTGGAGCTAAATTTTGATTTCTTGGGATTAGTTAAATTATTTCATTGGTGCTTGGAATTTATTTGTTGAGAAAAACTAGTGCATTTCTTGCATATATTGTTGAACCCTAGTAAGAAGTCCAATGGTCACAATTTCAATGTCTAGAAGAAATGTATCATAACCAAATTCCAATGCAGTGGATTGTTAGGATTGGTCACAGGAAAGGGTAGAAAAAACTCTTATGATGAGAATGGGAAAGAAGTCGTTCACTCGAAGAATAGAGAGGCTATGATGTTAATAAAGTTGTCCATAACAAATGATAATTTGTTACAAGTCCAAGATTTTGTAGTCATTACCTTAAAGAGTTTATCTCCTTTTGAAAATTTTGTTGAAACTTTAAATGTCACCAAGGATATTACTAACATTACATTTAAGTTGTGTAGACAATTATTAAAAAAGGACCGATTCAATAAATATTTTATAAGCAATAGAAAAGAATCCAAAAGTTCCTTTACAGTAAAGAGTAAGGACAAAGGAAATCAGAAACTAAATGGAAACAAAATCATCGATGGAAAGCCTAAGGGTTCAAGGAAGTTTAATAAGAACTTGAAGTGTTTTTACAATGGGATAAAATCATATACTGCACACCACTGACTTGGTACCACACTAATCAATCCCTTCTTAGGGCCTTTGATCTCAAAGCTAGAGATAATTGGTCACTTCCCGATGAAATGTTGGGACCTATGGATGCCATTATCACCATATTGATATTTGTGGTTTTTTTCTAGTATAGCTAGCTAGTGACATCGTGTACTTGGTAATCAAATTAAGAAAAAAAAATTGACAATGTACCTATAAATCCTAAAATATGGATTAAGACATATCCATGTACTTGGTACTCCAATTAAGAAGTTCAAGACACTAAGTTTCTAATTTAGAATTTCAGCATAATTTTTAATTGAACTTTTTACACAAAAAATTGTTTTCTAGAGTCAATTAAACAAACAAAAAAATTCTACTAGAACCCAACAAGATAATCATGGTGTTGGATTGATGCCAATGTGGCATCATTAGGTGTAGTGTCAGGTGGTATATAAATGTGTCTTAAAAACTAATTTTTGGAGGTGAATTTTTATTTCTTGGGATTAGTTAAATTATTCCATTTGTGCTTGGCATTTATTTGTTGAGAAAAACTAGTGAATTTCTTGTATATATTGTTGAACCCTAGTAAGAAGTCCAGTGGTCACAATTTCAATGTCTAGAAGCAACATATGATTACCATATTCCAATGCAATGGATTGTTAGAATTGGTCATGGGAAAGGGTAGGAGAAACTCCGATGATAAGAATGGGAAAGAATTCTTTCACTCGAAGAATAGAGAGGTTATGGTGTTAGTAAAGTTGTCCATAACAAATGATAAGTTGCTACAAGTCTAGGATTTTTTAGTGATTACGTTGAAGATTTTATCTCCTTTTGAAAAAAAAATTGAAACTTTAAATGTCACCAAGGAGATTACTAACATTACATTTAAGTTTTGTAGACAATTATTAAAAAAGTACATATTCAATAAATAGTTTATAAGCAATAGCAAAGAATCCAAAAGACCCTTTATAGTAAAGAGTAAGGACAAAAGAAAGCAGAAACTAAAGGGAAACAAAATCATCGATGGAAAACCTAAGGGTTCAAGGAAATATACTGAGAAATTGAAGTGTTTTTACAATGGGATAAAATCATGTACTGCACACCACTGACTTGGTACCATGCCAATCACTCCCTTCTTAGGGCCTTTGATCTCAAAGCTAGAGATAATTGGCCACTTCCCAATGAAATTTTGGGACCTATGGATGCCATTATCACCATATTTATCTTTGTGGTTTCTTTCTAGTGTAACTAGCCAGTGTCATCGTGTGAGGCTCTATGAGAGGAGGCTCACATTAGACAATTTTTTTTATAATGCTCATTTTCTCTTCAACAAATTCAATTATTGCATTCTCATTTTCATCTCATTTATAGGGAGATTCATCATTTCGCACAATTAGGGATTCGTTGTGGAGGAATATAATATTGAAAGAGAAGTTAGGAGATGTTTTGAACCTCTTGAGTCTTCTAAACCCTCTTCACAAGGATATTGATCATATGTAGGATGAGATTCAATCTTTGTTGCTACATCTTCTTCCTCTTCCTCATATTTTAGTTATTGTTCATTTCATACCAATGATAGTTGCAATATTGATAGTAGGGTGAATGGATTACATGTGAGGAGGGGGGTCCCTTTATAATACGAGTATCATACAAACAACTCTCCTCTACCTTAGTGGTGAGTCATTAATGCATAGAACTAAAATCACTCCACTAACTTAGTGATGACTCATGAGCAACTAACCATTCTTAACTTAGTGATGGGGCATTGATGAGCTTGCAAACAAAATATTTCATGTACAAAATATGTTGTGCATAGATACACAACAAAAGTTGTTTCTATAGTGAAGTAGGGAATATTTAGGACAACAACAGGAATTCAGTTTGGTTGGGGAGTAGCAAAATAAATGCAAAGAGTGATGAAGTCCAAATAAAAGAGGTGCAATCACAATATACGGGTCGAACTTGTTGGACCTTGACCAAGTTTTGAGGATCCTTGGTCATGTTTGACCTACTTTTGGGACTTCGACAGGATGTCGAAGGTGGAGCTCAAGTCGAAGTGAAGATCACGGGATCTCAGCCCCTTTTTAGGGATTTTTGGGTTTTGGGCTTATGTAACAGGTATGGGATGTCAGCCCATGGGTTTACCCATGTTTAAGCCCTTTTTTTAATGCATAAATATAAATCTAGGCCATGTAGGAAGTAGTTCAATATAGGTGATCAAAGAGAGGCTAGACATTGTGCTAAGTGCAAATTGTAAGTGATTTGTGCATGCTATGTTGAGAACTTGCATAGTTAAGTGCAAGTGATTGTAAGAGACTGTGAAGAGGCTTTGTGTTGTAACTCAGGGAAGGAGGATCTAAGGGAGTGTGCGTAGATCTCTTGTCCTCTACAGAGTAAGATATCATGGCTCTGTGCATGTAGAATATTTATAGAAATAAATAAAGAAGAAGAGTTGGTGGATGTAGCCCCGGGGTGGGGGTGAACCACGTATATCTCATGTTGTGGTTGCTTTGTGCTTTATGGTTTTTCTCTTGTTTATGTGGTTAAATGCTTAGTGCACTTATGTATGCTTAGAAGAATCTAATATGGTAGCTTAGTGCTGAATAATGTGAATGAATGCTAGATCTAATCTATGTTGGTATTCTTTGTGCTTGAATCTATTGGATCTGTTTGAATATTTCGTTGATCTATTGTTAGCATTTAGTTGCGTTGTAAACTAACACTAAATATTAATGAACTATAACTACTAAGTGATCTGTTAAGTCGTTACAATCACAGATCTATGTCCCATCTAAGGTTGCAAACATCTGAGTTCTGCAACCACCCCTACCTCTACCTCGGGTGAGACTTCATATGCTTCGCAGGTGTTGTTGAAAGGGATGGTAGTTAGGGTTTTGTTAGTGCACTTTTGTAAGCGTTGAACCCTGGGTCTGCTCCCGTCCGAACAAATGGTTTTGTTGTCGGGACCTGAAACTGTGATTGTTGGGAACTGAAGGAGAGAAAGCTTAGTGCATAGATATGTTGCCCTAGTACGATGTATTCTACTTGACCTATGAAGCTTTGTGCCAAGAAGAAAAGTCATATATGAAGAAAAGAGGTAAGGTATTAAAGCTTTGTGCTCTAATAAAGGTAATAACAATGAAAGGTTTTGATTGAGAAGGTAAGATAAGTGGGATTTTTTGTTTCAAAAGTATGGATCTAGGTATGTTTGATAAATTTTGTCCTAGTTTGAAACGTAGGGCACATCTAGATGAAAGAAGGTTTGATATGAGTAGATCTGACAAAAATAGTGAAATATGTGTTATTCCTATGCATAGAAAGAATGTTTGGACTAACAAATGGATGCAGGACCATAGAAAAAAACTTTTGTAGGTTAGCTACTATGATCCTAGTGCACAGTACTAGAAAGGTTGGGGATCATTTCAAAGAAAAAGAAGACTAACTCTTTGTTACAATTGCAGAAGACCAGGACATATTGCTAAGGAATGCCCTGGTAGAAGACCTAGTTGTCTTTGTTGTAAATCCATGGATCATGAAATTTTAGATTTCTCTAGAATGATTGCTAAGCTCGAAAGAATGAATATGAGATAAGAAAACCCTAAGGGAGGTCAAGAAACTGAGACCATGGTAGAACCCCAGAAAGAATTAGAGAATGCTACAAATGAAAGAAACCCTAAATGATCATAGAAATATCCACTTATCAGAGATCTTCCAAGAAAAATAATGCATAGAAACAAAAATAGGAGACTTCGACATTGACTGTGTTCTGGATGAAGAAACACAGGTAAATATTATGATAGAAAGAACTTGGGAAACTTTAGAAAATCCTGTTATGATTCCTCCATTGAGAGGAATAGGATTATTTAGAGGAAAGTTGATAACCCTATGTGGAAGACTCACTTAGATATCTATGAGTGCTCATGGAACCTCAACAGAGGAAGATTTTGAGATTGTTAAATTTATTGAGAACAACGCCCCATTTTCTATATTACTAGGAAAACCTTGGATTGAAACGGATCAGGCCAGAGGGAAAGAAGAAGAAGTCTTAGAGTAGAAGAAGAAATAATTAAAAGATTTTATGACTAGGAGGATAACACACTTGATTGAAGAACAGGAGAACAGATTGAAGATACTTAGAACCAGAAACTTGGATGTCGAAGTTGAAATAACACAAATAGACTCACACACGAGTAGAACACCTACCCCAGATATAGAAGACGTATTAATCTCTGGACCTATGAAATAATCTCAACAGCGCAAAGTTACTATGTCAAAAGGAGATAAGAATTAGAATTGAAAGAGAAATACCGAGACGAAGATCACTAGGAAGAAGGCTAGAAAGCTCAGTAAGAAGAGTGCAAAGATAGAAAGGTTACAGAAGGTTCCAGAGGGGACTTCACAGAAGGAAGGTTTGCAAGAATGGAACTTCGTCGGGATATCAGAATAGTGCAACATTTCACTTCACCGTGGTGAAGTGATATATTTGTTGAAATCATTATAATCGTTAGCCCGACGACCTGAATGGTTAGAACGACAATAATGGCTCGAAGACTCGCCATCAGACCGTTGGGACTGCATCGAAATGGAAAAAACCACATTGATGAAGGACTCTCATCCATTGGTTATATCTATTCCATCATGCCTACTTAGTCCATTGATTGTTGCACTGAGAACACTTTTGTGAATTGTATCCAAGCCAATTGATTGCTACCGCATTGTTTTTATTGATATCGACACCTGTTCCATTGCATTGTGCACTCATTCATCCATCTGAGTTATCTGATCTAAGCATATATGTCAGACAAGATCAGCGCCACAGAGAAATTCATTGAAGAAGTTCTCATTTATCTCATGGCCAAAAAAGTAATGTTCGCAGGTATTCAAGCATCATCAATGAGAGGAGTGCAAGCATCTTCGTCGACTGCTCGTGGATTTGGACCATCCCGACCGGCACCAGAAAAGAGAACCAAGAACCAGGATGACTTGGAAAAAGAGAAGCTAATTTTGACCATCCTACCCGACTACATCCTACCTCTAGCTGACGCGGTGAGTCGTGACAATGTCTTGAGAGACTTTGATTATACCTTGGTTACTACATACCTCCCGAAGGGGATGCATGTAGTTAGAGTGTAGCAGGATAAGATCGCGACGTTGAAGTTCAATGACTTCAACCTAGGAGACCAAAAGAACCATAGTATGCTTTCTCCTTACAAATACTTGGCCAAGACAAAGGGGAAGAACTCGAAAATAATCCCCCAGCCATGGACTATGAACCTCGCGCAGTCCACCCTCTTGAATGTAATGAAGATTCCACACTTTGGAAGGCACCAGGAGTTTAACATGTGTGTTAAGCTCCTTCTCTCATGTTACCATGGTGACTACCTATGGCTATACCAACGCATCACAGTCGATCCGATGTTGATCCATAGGATCACCGGATTGAGCATGCAGGGACCCGACCCATAGGACTTCTACCCAGGGAAGGCTATAGATCGTGCATTAGCACAAAAGATCAAAGACAAATATGGAAATGTAGAAAATGGAACAAGAGGCTACAAGGTAGCTTCCATCCATAATGGCGCAATGCGCCTGGCCTATCAGTGGATCATAGGAAAGCACATAAGAAAGAACAGACCTACACAAGTCACAAGATTCATTGTTGACCTCGCTGGGAAATGTGTAGAAGGACTCCAGATGAACTAGGTGAAGTAATTGGTCAACCAACTGGAATTAGACTTCTGTGAAGCTCAGGATCAGAGCTATGAGTTCCACTTTAGCTGCCTCTTGATCCTCATCGCAT
>JASDQU010945241.1:470-14161 GCA_032191745.1 Picea mariana
TGTACTGTGTATGTGTGTGATTGTTTATTTCTTACTACTCATTATTGGATAATAATTCTACATTGATATAACATTTGAAGAAAAAGGATTATAATTATGCTATTACTGATTCACCCCCCCTCTTAGTAATCCAAGAGGAGAAAGGAAATAAACAGGTTTTGATTAAACCAAAAGAGGAGGTTGATGAAGCTGCAAAGAAGAACCACCAGGTGCAATAATTAAAGAAACAAATCCAAACTTTGAAATAACATAATCAAGAATTGTAGAAGCAACATTCTAAGCCGCAGAAGAAGTATCATAAATTGTAAATAAAAAATCATAAGACATACTTCTTATTGAAGGAGATAATATGAAGTGAACTACTATTGTTGAGAAGGAAGATTCTAAAGATGTGATAGCTAATCAAGCTATCTCCCAGTAAATATTGATCTAGATGCATGTGGGTACCTATGCATAGTTCTAGTCATCCTTATCTATCTTAGTTCTTTTGTTAAGGGTTATTTTACTCCAACATAAACAACAATAGTATTTTTCCGCCTGTAGAAGTCTAGTTGTTCCAGATTTGAGACATTAGTGTCAAAGAATAATAAGTGGTCATTTTTGTGTGAAATGAACCACATTTTGTTAAGGTAAAGTTAAAGTATGTCATGAATTATATTTCCACTACATACACTCAAGTTAATGAGGTGTTTCTATGTTGTAGTGAAGGAATATTATTCCATTCATTTAGCTTTTATGCAGAGTTGAGCTTTAGTTTTCAGAATGGTCAAAATCCTCTGCAACACTGATAAATAGAGAGTTTTTGTATTGTTTGGAGGTTTAGTTTTAAGTTAAAATATTCAAGTATCATAATTGTATGGACTTGATCATATGATTGTAAAGATCTCTACCTAGTGAATATATATTGATGACAGTTGTGTTTTCTTTCTCAAGTCTTTATTTGTTTTAATCTTATCTTGGATGCAAATTGTGATGTGTGCAGTGTACGTTTCATTCTTATTTCAACTATTGTTCTAATTCATCTTTTTGTTGTTATGCAAACTGTTAAAAACTATTTTTTTAGTAAAAGGATCAATTATTTGGAAACCTGTTGGATGATTTGTATCCAGATATTTTTCTAGGTCTTAAAATATCATTTTAAATCTTAATTATCACACAACAGGTAATTCATTGAAATTATTGTTGTTGGTTCCTTTATTTATCTTTCCATATCCCTAATTGTTCATCAAAGTTCATACCATTAGCTAAGGAGAACCTACATTTAGATTGTTTGGTTATTGGACCCTTTGTTTTGATGGATAGAAGGTATGCACGTCATATTGCAGCTTCATTTTGTAGAACAAAATCTACGCAAGTTGTTGAGGAGATGGACAACGGACTAAAGAAATAAATAGAAAGTGGTTGGAAGGAAATCACAACATCAGTTTTGAGTAAATAAGTTGCAACAAGGTCAATAAGAAGAGAGAAATCTTGGTTTCTCAACCAACAAACCTAAAGATGGGATTATATATATGAGACTGATATGATTGTAAAAGGTTTTTGTTAGGCTGGAGTGTTGGGATGGGATTATTATTGTTCTTGTTCTTGTTAGTATTGTTGTGGGAAATAAATTGTGACTCCTTTATATGGAAGGAAGTGGAATTGTGAGGTAAAAGTGAGAGGGCTACAAGATATTTTGTCTTTTATTCAGAAATATTGAGTGACCAGTATGAGATATTCTTGGTAACATTATCAGAAGAACTATTCCATTGGATAGATCAGATCCAAGAAGATCTAGAATTCCAAGAACACGTCGAGAATATATGTACTTGGATACAAAGAAGATCACAACACTTCACTAGTTGGATCACCAGATCACTCAAGTAGTCATTTTATGGCTTAATATAACTCTGAAGGGATGAATCATTGAATTCACAACTGGGAATCACCAATTGTTTTCATGAGAAGAAGAAATTTTCAAGAAAGGTGCATGCGAAAAATTGTTGAGGGAAATTCCCTTGTGGATCAAAGTATTCTTTGTTGATGGACGTTTGATCAAACCAAGGTCCTTCTCAGGTTACCAACAAAAGGTACTGAGTAGTCTAGAGCGCTGGAATTTTCATATCCTCCGAAGAGAAGAAGTATCACCCAAATCATTGTTGAGACAAACAGATAGGGAAGGGCAAGGAAAAGACTTAGGAGGATTCACAAAACCTTCAATATTCATCCTAATCTTGCGCAAGACATCTAACTATCAAACATATCTGAACTCATGTGTGCAAGAAATGAACCTACTTATGTTGTGGAAAAGAATTTAAACACAGAGCCATCATGTGGAACTTATAAACCATAAAGAAGTATTGTAATGCATGAGTAAAACATAGAAAGACACAACATACTTTGAAAATTTAGATCCTTCTTCACATTATCTTGAGAATCATTCTTCACTTACAAGCTCAGAGACACACAGTAGTGCTCTATTACAGGATATTGGCTCTGGACCCATGTCACAAATCTCTAACTCTCAAAATGGTGTATAGATTACATTATAGGCTCAGAACTATGACCTCTCAACCACATACCATAACTATGACATCAACTTAACAGTAAGGGAAAGATCGAGTTGAATGCAATCACAATTCATCTAAACCAAAAAATAACCCCTTTGCAATCATATTCCTCCCTATGTATAAGCTAATTTGTGTCTTCTTTCTTGGTTCGTACACTTTATTGTTCTACTGCAACCACTTTTTCTTTGTTGGCGTTGCGTTGTTATTTTCACAACTGATTTATGTTTCTTTTTCTTGATCTTGTTTCTATCTTCTTCTGAAGCTTGCACAACTCATACTCAGCCAAAACTTGTGAATTTCCTTATCCCAAAAATGAAGGGCCCAACAGGCTCCAACCATAAACCTTGACTCACCCTTGAGTCAAGTGATTGGTTCTTTCACAGGTTCCAGGAGCAACTGTTGTTTTCCCTTGTCCTCCTTTTCTTCCTTCTTTTTCTCTTTTGTTTGTTTTTTATCTTATTTTTCCTCTTCAAATGAGGGGATCGAATCTGGGACCAACTCCAAGGCCCTCTTCCTCACTCCTTGAAATCTTCCAACTTTATCCTGCCACTTTCTAGCAAGGAGTGATGCCTCTGCTACAAACTGTTGGGTAGCCTCTGTACTACACCCCTTTGGCTTGTATGGGACCAACGAGTTCCACTCAGAATATGTTGTTGCATCAACCTGATTCATCTGCATGAACATTTTCTAACTGATAGGCCAAAATTCATGCAACTCCTTCTTTGCTACAGATTTCACCTCAAAGAGGGCGTTTAGTTCATTGTTTGTCTGCTAGATCTGGTCAAACTTATGTTGTTGCTCCAGCAGATCCATCATCGTCGCAAATTCTCCATTCAACACTTGGATGCTAGTGTGCACATCCTCCAAGATTTGGTTATGTCTAGCAATGATACCCATCCAATCACTGACTTCCTTGAAAATATTTGTGCACTCAATTGTGTGCTTATGTAGTGTTGCTCGGGAATTGTTTCCTTTCCTTACTATATTCTCCATATTCTCCTGCAACTTATTAGGTTTTTGTTCTGATTCTTGTTGGGTTTTTTGCAACTGCACTTCCAAATGCTCAACATGAATGGCCAGTTGTGTCCATGCTCCTTGGATAAGCTCAATCTAATGCTCTGGCTCTCCTGCATCACTAGCTTTGGGAAGTTGGGGTGCGACCTTTTGAATCTTCGGCCAGGCTTCAAAAGTCATTTTCTACACTCTTTCCAGTTTGCGCTCAACCTAGATATTTTCATGCTCTTCTTATGTCCTTCATGCTTGCGCAAGTAGCACTTCATCCCTTGCGTATTTGGAAGATCTCTTGGCTTGTTGGAGCCTATTCTCTAGTTTATCAGTGGATGCTCTGATCATTCCAACCAGGTGTGTCATTTGGCCACTATGCAAGGTCCACAAGAGATGGTGCTACATTGTTGGGTACTTGAGTCTGCAGTGGAAGTCCACTGGCCGCTGAGTGTTCTAAGGGAGTCTCTACTTCCTCCTTCGCTGTGGATGACCCTGAAACCAACCATAACCTCAATGTTGATGGAAAAAATGTCATAACCTCTATTTTGTCCATGGAGAGTTGCAACAACTCTCATCACTGTTGAGAGTTTTGGAGAACCAACTCCATCTATTCCTGTGCTAGCGTCATGCTCTGCCCATATGTTGACTCTGGTTCCTTTTGAACCTCTTGTATATCCTACTCATTCCTTGTGTCTTCTTGTTGTGTTTCACTTTCTTGGCCACCCTCAACCTTGGTCGTTTAGGGGATATTCTTGGTGATTTCAGCTTGCAGCTCCTCCATCGTTTGGGTGTCCATTTTCGACACAAAAGGCACATTCAGCTGGTCCTGAATGTCTGGATTCGGACTAGTCAGCTACAGGCTTTGCTCTTGTCCTTCGGGGTTTGGACCAGAAACTTCTAGTCTCAGCTCAAGCAACTCCTATGTTATTTTTTGGATTACTTTCTCTACTTTCTCTGGGGGATCGAGTTGCATCAGCTCTGGATCTATGGTTTGGGGTAGACTGCTAGTTTCTAGGGGTGGCGACTGGGTTTATGGTGATGGGGGGTGCTCAATGATGATGGTGTATGGAGGTTTTTCAGGATCAGGGTCATCTTGAATATGGATGATGGGGGTTACTCTGACCACTAAGCGGATGCAGGGGACTACCGATGCAATGGGTTGGGGGTTCAGAAATTTACTCAGTAAGACCCTGGTTCTGAGCTTCTTTGCCACTAGTTCTATGCTAAACGCAGAACTCAGGATCTCCTTGACATATGCACCTGTCAACATGACTTTATCTAGTAGTTGATGGAAGACTGACAACATTCTTTTCTTATGCTCTAATGGATGTGTCTCGTCTTCCCCTTAGAGTCCGATTGTACCRGAGCTTCTTTGTTSTAAGGCTCTAAGCCTACGCTTGGTCCTACCCCTTCTTCTTTTCCTTTCTTCCTCAGTAKCTCGACAAGAAGAATATAGTGCATCCCCAACTTGCACAGGTTGCATTTAACTCCTGACCACGACATTACCTCTTTGTGGAAGGCCTCCTTGTCTAGGTAGAACAACAACATCCTCGAGTGGAAATCCTCCCTATTAGCATGCCTTGGCCATACRAATGTATGATGTAATTTCATACTGAAAKAAATGTTCCTCRTGTTGCAGTTGAGGAGCTCCTATGGAATGCAAAGCCTCTGCATTGCGTCTATAATACCATTGTACCACTTAGAGAATGTTGTGGTGTTGAAAGTTGTATTCTCTGAATCTGTCCTAGACTTCCATGACTCGAACATCTTCGCAAGGTGCCCCTTGTTTGCTAGTGTCAGTGGTCTTTCCAAGGGTTTATTCCTCTTGAACATCATGAATTCCATCAACATATATCCGTAGGTGAAGGTGCGCCCCTTCTCCTAGGCTTCCTTGCAAGCCACTAGTAGTTCCTCAAGTAAGTAGCTACACTAGTTGAATATAGCGCCATTAGCACAAAAGTCTGCAATTGACAATGCATCTAGCGTGAATTAACCCTTGTAATATGACCTCATAACCTTCATGTCTATGATGTAACAACTAGTCCAGATTGTCTCACGTATTATGGGGTCAATTTTTGTTGTGCGCCCCCCCCCTTTGAGTGTCGAATATTTCATAGAGTTTGGGCTCTCCTTTMTTTTTTCTATGCTTACCAGGACCCTGGAATCCCTTCGAGACATCCTCRCCTTCGAGGGACAATCCATTGAGCTAATGGATGTCTTCATCATGGATTGGGTACCACCTATCCAACCAGAGCCTTTGGTCATGCTACCTGCTGATAAGGAATTTGGTGCACCACCCAACATCACCAGTGGTACCGAATACTGGCAGGTCTTTGAGGTTCATGATGGTCGAGTTAAATAGGTTGATAAATTTTGGTTTTCGTATGAATTGCATGCCTCCCAACTCATTTGGAGATATATCCCAGAAGATGTCTATGTTCATCTGGGGGAACAAGACTGGATCTGTTAAGTCAAGATCAAGGATCTTGACTTGCTTCACCTTACATTTGAGATCACCTATGACCTCCACTAGGGGGTCGCATGGCTCATCTGGTACCACATATTTAGACATGAGGCTTCGAATTCATGTGGCTCTCAGCATTTTGGATTCTGGGTTATCACAAATTATCTGGCATGCTAAGGATTAAGGATCACAACTATGGGTTTCTCAACTACACAGGATTTCTCGCTCTACATAATTCAAAAATTTCTAAGTCCTTAGAAAACGATGCGTTCTATGGTGATTTCTTAGAGCCTTATACTCGAGTTTAGAGGGAAATTTTAGAAAAAGTGTTGTTCATCATGACCATATGGATGCAAATTGGATATGATTTGTTTGACGGGATGAATTAATGGGGTAAATCCTATTGAGTGATTCTAGCATTTACTTGTGCGAGTTGGATATGGACATGGCTAGTTTCAGACCTTTCTATTTGATGGGTGGGAATATCGATGTGAATACTGATGGCATCTTTGCGTATCACAGCTTTATGTATTAACTAAATTTAGACGGTATATCATAATGGCAATAAAGGTTGTGACTAGGCTTGGTTCGTGTGGCATATGGACTCAGATTGTATTCAAATTCATTCTCCCTCCAACCACAAAGGGGTCCCCGTCATATTAATTACTGTCATTAATGGATTCTTTACACTTTTGATCCTGCGTTGTTGAGTTAGTTGTTTTGCATCAACCAACACTTAAACAAAAAATGAACTACGTATCGCGACGCAACACTGTGCACATTGACTTTATTAATTGAATTTACAAAAATTTTAGAAAACTCAAATCTAACTATTATACATGCTCCTTCGAACTAGAGCAACAATCCTTTTAGCTCAGTTCTGATACATATAGGGTTTCAGGAGAGCACCATTCACACATCCTAGCTGCAGAATACCATCCCATTGCATGAGTCCGACTACTTCTGAAGGTCGAATCTCCACAATTATAAATGGTCCCAACCAATGCATGTGCAACTTTCTAGGATGCTTCTGGTACCGACTATGATAGAGTAGAAACTTGTCTCCTTGCGCAAATAATTTAGTTTTAATGTGCTTGTCATGCCAATATTGTTGCCTTGATTTCTCAACCGATTGATGGAAGCCTGCTAAAAACCTAGTCTCCTCGAGTTCTTGTAACTCCATAAGTCTCTGCGCAACTGATTATTCCTCCAACATATGTGTGATMTGTGCAATGTACAAACTTGGGGTGATGAATTCTGTAGGCACCATTGCCTCTTTCCCATAAACTAGATGGAACGATGTGTACCTGTGGAGTTTCTTTGTGGTTGTCTTGTAATCCCATAGTACTACTGGAACTYTGTCATCCTAATCTTCYTGATTTGTGCAACAGACCTTTGTTAACCATCTCTCCATAATCTTGTTGGATTCTTCTATTGTTCCATTGGCCTGTAGGTGGCAAGAGAGGCTTTTCTAATGTTGGATCAAAAACTTTGTTGTAARATTTTCTATAGTGCTACTAATGAAATGAGATCCCTGATCACTGGTTAGGCTCCTAGGACATCCAAATCGAGTGAYAATATTATAAAAAATGAACCTAGCAGTAGTATCGATTGAACAATTTTGAACAGCTTCTRCCTCAGCCCAAAGCRTAAGGTAGTCAGTTGCAATAATGATGTACCTAGCCTTTGAATGCTTGGTTGTGGGGTTGATCGGTCCAATGAAGTCAACTTCCCACTTCTAAAATGCATGTATATCTCGAACTGGTTGAAGTTGTAATTCATCTCATCATGATGGCTTACCCACTCTTTGACAAAAATCATATGATCTAGCATATACCTTTTCATCCTTGAAGAGTGTTTCCCACCAAAGTACATCTTGTAGAACTTTCTTCTTAGTGGCCTTGCCTCCTACATGACCTCCTGCAACTCCATTGTGGAATTCCCAGAGTATATCCAGTCTTTCATGATCCAGGACACATATTCTGAGGATACTGTTTATTCCCAGTTTATACAACTGTCTCGCAATCAACTAGTAATCTGATACCCTAACAACCATATGGTGTTTCTAGGTTGCGAAATAGGTTTCTGGGCAGGCCCCTATACTTAATAAGGCTACTATGTCCTCCAGGTACTCTGGTATGGCCTCAAACCGAAACAAGTCTACATCTGGGAGATGATCGTCAACTACTCTGCCACTTTCCCCTGACTCTAATCTAGACAGGTGATCAGGTCCTACGTTGCATCTTCTAGGCTTAACAATTACTTCAAAAGAAAATTCCTGAAATAATAGCAACCATATACAAATTTTCCCTTCCAACACAAGTTTTTTAACTAGATATTTCAATGCAGAATGATCACTAAAAAACATGAAATGAGAGCCTAACAAATAATGTCTAAATTTATGCAAAGCATAAATCATGGCTAAACCATCCCTTTCTGTCGTTTTCTAGTTTCTCTCTTCTTGTGACAACTTCCGACTCGCAAAATATATAGGGTGGTCCATGGCTCCATCTTCAGGTTGCGCTAAGATAGCTCCTAAGGCAATTCCTGAAGAATCTACTTGGACATGAAATTCATTTTCCCAGTTTGGGAATATCAGAATCTGTGTTGTGCTAAGCTTCTCCTTTAGGGTCTCAAATTCTTTATCACATTCTGGAGTCCATTGGAATGTTTCGGCCTTTTTCAGTAGATTTTCCAGAGGTGCAATAATGTTTGTATATGTTATGATGAACCTACGATAGTCCCCTCTGTGTCCCAGCATGGAGCGCAACTGCTTAGCACTTGTAGCTAGTGATATATTCAAAATAACCACAACTTTAGATGGGTCTACTAATACTCCTTCTCGGCATACTATGTGTCCCAATAAATGCCCATGTGGTACACAAAAGATACACTTTCTTAGATTCAATGATATCTGCAATTCTCTACATCTGTCAAACATCAAATGTAACAGTGCTACATGTTCCTTGAGAAAACTATATATCGTCTAATAATCCATATAGACCTCTATGAACTTGTGAATAAATTCTCTGAAAGATGTTATTACAATCCTGGAGAAAATTGCAAGGGCGTTCTTCAATCCAAATGGCATCACATTGTATGCGAAAGATCCCCATTATGTTATGAATGTGGTCTTCTTTTTGTCCTCTTCGACAATCCTTACTTGGTGGTACCTTTAAAATCCATCTATGAATGAGTACGCTTCCTTCCCCGCAACATGTTCTAGAACCTCATTGGTAAAAGGTGTTGGGAAAGAGTCATGCACACAGGTAGATTTAAGGCTTCTATAGTCTACACAGACCCTGATATCCTCTGTGCCTTTCTTGCTTTGGATCAGGGATGATTTTAGGGATGGAAATTTATTTTAAAATGTAGAAACCTTGGCAAATCTTATTGATCCTTCATATGCCAACTATAAATGTTTGGCGATATTTTTATAAAAATATTCAAATTTCTAAGGATTTTATATAGTTTGTATAAAAGTTTGGCAATTTTTAAGGTAAAATAACTTTATCTTATAGAATTTGGGCAAATCATTTTTAGAATAACGAATCATTTTTTGGAAAAAACCATCGAAAATTAGCCCATGAGAGAAATTTAGCCCCTAAAATCATCCCTGCTTTGGATGACTATTGGGCTGACCCATTCTTCTTATTCCACTGCAAAAATGAATCTTGCTTCCAACATCTTATCTATCTCCTTCTTAACCTTCTCGTTTACTCTAGGGTTAATATGGTATGGTCTATGCCTCATAGGCTTGGATTCTGGTTTCAATTGAATTTTCATTTCTCCCATAACTCCTTTGGTTCCTTTCAACTCTGAAAAAGTATTTGGGAACAAATCCTCATATTCCCACAGAAAACTCCATATTTATTGACTTGTTTTCTCATCCCAATAGTCTCCCACCATATCTATCTTAGGTTTCTCTATGGTCCCTATATTGACTTTACGCAATTTTAATGGGTGATTGTAGGAACTATCAGTCTGACTGGGTATGGTGTTATAGATTTCTTTGTTCCCTTCTATCTCTTTAATTTCTAGGTTTCTCAATTCCTCTAAGTCATCTGGGATTTATGAATCCCTGATAATATTATAGCATTCTATAGGATTCTTGGTGGAGGGTAAATTAAGGTTAGTCTTAAGTTCTCGACTATGCTTTGGACATACCACTAGGTTTGATTTCTGATTACTATTATCTGTAAAAATAAATTCTTTAATATTTTGCAGGACTACTTCAAGCTCAGGGTACTTACTTGTAAATCAAAAGTCCTTGCAAAAATGATCTTCCAGCATCTGCATTTCGTTGGTCTTTCTTCTCATTTCTTCATGTAGGAACTAAGATTTCAGGATTGGACCTAGAGAATGGGGAAATACCTAAACCCAGAAGAAAGAGGGTATTTCCATAACTTGCCACTGTGTCACTCACTGTTCAATATGTTCTTTATGATCAGATTCTTCGCTGAACATTTGTGAAACATGGAAATCCATTTGCATCTCTGATTCCAGCTGCTCCTTATTCCAAAACCTATACTTGATATCTTTCTTTACATCGTCCCAATTTTTGAGTAAGGATTTATGATTAGCCCACCATCTGGCAGGGGTGTCCTAGAGGGTCATATCTAGTAATAAGATCCTTTGATCCTCTACTACCTTTTATTCCATTCTAAGTAGAAAATTGTTGAGTCTTGAGGCGCCATCATATACTGGGTGTTTTTTGACTTTGGTCCCAACCCATTTGGTTTCTCTGACAATTGCACTTCTCCTTGACAATTTTTCATACGAGCCTTGATGGAAACTTTCAAATGCCAGTTTTGAATCTTCATCCACTAACTGTATACTCCTCCAACTCACTGATCCATCAACATTAGGATTTATGTAAACGTCTCTTGTCCCAGCTGTTACAGTATACAGTTGATCCAAGTCTTCTCCCTCCATATTATTGTCTATTGGCTCTGTATATCTGGTCCCTACATATAGATCCAAGGGTTGAACTACCTTGATTCCCTCAACCTCAAAGGTCATGGTGTATTTATTTAAGTCAATTATTGCATAGTTGTCATAGGCCCAATAAACGCCTAGTAGTGCAGGGTAAGTGTCCTTCTCCCCCATGATTTCAATCACTTGAAAGTTATATATGGTCTTCACTCCCATGACATCTATTTCCAAACTCTCCAGAATTCCTATTGGGAAAATACAATATTGGTTTTCCATTCTTATCTAAATTGGGGAATATGTCATCCTAGGTTTTCCTAAGGCTTCCCAGGTCTTTTTAGGTAGAATGTTCACATCAGATCCTAGATCCAACATGACATCCTTAATATCAAATTCATCTAACTGGGATACTAGTCTAAATTATTTTCCATTTCATACTTTTCTTCTTTGCACTCTCTGATTACTCTTATTAGGAAGATTAGCCTTTAATCCTACTTATATGGGTTATTCATTCCATAAAACTAGGTATAGCACATTGCACAACTTCTCTGTTAATTGATCTTTCCCGAGAATGTCTGAAAAATAATTGAAACCAAAGGTCAACTACATTTTGAGGTTGCTCAGGTTGTCTTGGTGTGACTATAGGGTTTTTGGTTGCATCTGGTGAAGAAGGGACTTGCACAATAGGCTGTGGGGGTTTCTCTCTCATCCCAGGGCTAGGAATATTCTGAAATACTCATATGGAATCTTTAAAGAACAAATTTTGTTTTAGAGGGTCATACCTATATTCTTTAGGTGATTCTTTCTGGATATGAGGTAGAGTATCATCAACAACTTTTGTCTTTGCTCCTCCTTGAGTAAACATATTGAGGTTGGTAAATTGTCCTTTAATAACTCTCTTTATTTATGAACTAATGAGGTTAGTTCCTTGTTGCTGTACCCTTCCCATTTCACAATTAATTCTTGACAGTCTTCAATTGCATGCCCATTGGTTCTGCAGTGAGAGCACCATGGTCGCCTTGGATGAGGACAGTCTCTATCCATGTGGCCTTTCTCATCATAGTTATAGCATCTAATTGTCCCTCTTCCCCTAATCCTTGCTCCTCTGAATTCTCGTCCAGATCCACCTCCTCAAACTCTTCCTGGTCCCTAAGGGTTTTCATTCACCCTGAATGTTGTTCAGTACAACCTGTCTGCAAGTGCATCCAACGCTCTATATTGATTGGTAGTATGTGTGGTAGATGCATAGAAATCATAGTGTGTTGTATTTGGTGCTGTCGAATATTTCTACATAATGGGGCACTATCTCAGTCCATGCCCATGGATTCGTCAAATCTCACAATACTCAATTGTCAGTGGTGCTTGGCTCTGAGGAAAAGCATGATATGGGGTGGGGTTATGGAATCGTAAGTTCACATAAACTTGCACAACTCCTCCTATGGGTCCTGGTGGGGGTCCCATCAGATTTTGAGGAGGTCCCATTCCCCTCATTCGTGGACATTCATTCACCAGATGTCATTCTTTATAACATCCAGTGCACTAGACCTGTGGTCGTCCTGGTATAGGTATTGTTAGTTCTTGAATCTTTTCTGTAAGCACTGATATATTCCCTTGTAGTTGCACCAAGTTTGCATCTGTTGGGGGTCTAGTCACTCTCAGGCTACCAGCGTATACAGCCATGGATTCAATCTTCATCGATTGTTCTAAGGCATCTGTCAAAGTGGCTATCTCTTGTTGTGTTAATGAAATTTGAGTCAGAGGTAGAAATCCTTGAATGTACCACTCTCTTTGATGCTCCTCATGGATTGGATGTGATAACCTCCCTATAGCATATTTAAACATATGTATGTGTTCCCATCTTGATTCACCTTCCCTTTGTTGAATCTCACACAAATCAGATAGAGCCTTTTGTTCTTACTGAGGTAGTTTAAACTCCGCAATGAACCTGATTCATACCTGGCTAAGTGTGAACGCTTGACCTTGCATTCCTACCACTCCTAGTTCAATAATATTCATGTGCCACTTGAGAAAGAGACCTCTCAAGGTATTCTGGAACTCAACCAACTTATTCGCATCTGGAGTCCCTCTGGATCTCCAGATTGCCTCACACAAGAGCCAGTGTTTCTCAACATCTTCATCTCCCTTATCCCAACATTTTGGGTATTGGGCAATCAAACCTCCCATGTGACCAACCATTGTTGATCTTGGTGATCTTATCAAAATGAAACCTAACGGTCCTTCTTGCGATCTACCAAGGGATCCAAATAACCTCCCTGTACTCGTACTTCTTGGTTGTGACCGACTAACTAATTGTACTATAACAAAACTAGCATGAGAAGGTAGTATCGAACTTACCAGTTGTAGAAATGACACTTGGGGTATGGAAAATTTGGGGCTGGAACCATTGGCTTCAGGGCAGTTTTCTTTGATCTGGGGGGTCTCATTTTCTTCCAATGGAGAGGTCTGTTCAGTTGAATTCTCTATCTCTCTTGTCATCGGGGCTGAATATTTTCTCTCTTCTTCAAGATTCATGACAGCTTCCTCCTCTCTTACATCTACACTTTCTCCTTCTCGTCCAACCTCCTGAGGCCTTCTTTCTCTCTGCCCTTCTCTCTCACATAATATTTGTCTGGTCATCCTTTCATGTCTTCTCATCTTCCGCAACTCTTCCATCTATCTTTCCTCTACTTTTCCTGGTCCGAATTCTTTCCAAAACTTCTCAGACTATGTTGCTTCTTTCT
>JASDQU010945241.1:14240-41428 GCA_032191745.1 Picea mariana
CCCCCCGCTTTTCAAATAACCCCTCTCTTAGGCCATGACTCTACCCCAGCCTCGCCCTACCCCAAGAGAGGGTGTTTACACTGCCATCTCAGTTGAGGACATAGCCATCATCCCCTCTTCCATCAAGAAAACTTTAATCAACAGGCGGATTTCTCTCAACATTCTTCCCCTTGTGTATTTCTTGAAATTTTCCTCTTCTCACAAAAAATATTGGTGGTTCTCAGCTGCAAACTCGATAATGTATCCTTCTAATGTGGTCTTGACCCAGAAATCATTCGCTCGTGTGACTAGACAATCCAATCGATGAAGTGTTGCAATATTTTTTGTGTCCCAAGTACAGATCCTATTGACTCATTCTTGGAAATCTAGAGCTTATTGGAGCCTATTTATCCAGTGGAAAATTTCTTCTGTGAACTTAACCCATAATATCTCGTATTGGTCACTCGATCTTTCTGAATAAAAGACTACCTCACAAGTATCTTTCACAATTTTTCCCCTCAACTCCGCTTATTTCCATATGAAGGCGTCACGGTTTCTTTCCCACCATTGGTCAATATTGGATCTATGAATCTGTGGAAGAATTCTCCCTACAGGTTCCCTTTTCACATAGGTCCCAACAATAGAATCATTTTGTTGGTGCAAGTTTTATTAGACCAGGGTCCTTCTCAGGTTACCAACAAAAGGTACAGAGTAGTCTAGAGAACTGGCATTTTCATCTCCTCTGAAGACAAGAAGTCACACCTGAAGTGCTGCTAAGACAAATATATAGTGAAGGACAAGAAAAAGACTTAGAAGGGTTCACAGAACCTTCAAGATTCATCTTGATCTTGCACAAGAAATCTAACTATCAAACAGATCTAAACTCATGTGTGCAAGAACTGAACCTACTTATGTTGTYGAAAAGCATTTAAACATAGATCCATTGTGTGGAAATTATAAACAATAAAKAAGTATTGTAATGCATGAGTAAAACAAAGAAAGACACAACATATTTTGAAAATTTAGATCCTTCTTCATATTATCTAGAGAATCATTCTTCACTTACAAGCTCAGAGACACACAGTAGTGCTCTGTTACAAAATTTTGGCTCTGGACCCATGTCAAAGAGCTCTAACTCTAAAAATGGTCTACATATTACATTATAGACTTAGAAATCTTACCTCTCAGCCTCATACCATTGTAAATGTGTTGAACCTGCATAGAATAGATCTAGATAAACAACAATACACACATTTGCAAAGAGAATTGGAAAATGAAGAAGAAGGAGAGAAAGAATGGAAGAATTCTCATTATCTATATTCCACTCTCAAAGAGTGAATAATTTACAATAGATATAGGATACATGAGTAACTAATGTTCCATAGTGGTGGTCTAGATTGATTTGGACACACACCAATAGTTACAAGAGTAAACTGCCACCTAGTCTAGTCTCTTAGGAAATTACATGAGTGAACTGCTACCTAGCTGAGTTATCTAGTCAACTAATCTTTAGTTAACTGATTGAACAAAGAGTAGTGAGTTGGTGATTATCCCATTGTTGCATGGTGAGAAAACCAATGCAACATCTAAACTCAACTCAACTAGTCAAACTAAAGTGTCAACTGAAAGAGAATATTCTCCAGGTGGAATATTCTCCCCTAAAATATAGGAGACTGGATAATGACTAATTATGACTAATAAACAAGGAATAGCATTAGGAAAAATAAATCCTAGGTGTGTGTGAAGTAACTCCAACACCCCCCCTGAACATCACTATGGTGAAAATAAAGAATGGGTCCCAGCTAGGAGGCCATGTTAGGTACCCAAATACAAAAGATACACTGAACTAAATGAGGAAAGAGGGAAAAAATCATGGGAACAAAACCCCCCCTCAAATTATAATGCATAAAACAAAAAATGAGAAGGAACAAAAGGCAGTTGCTAAGAAGCCATGTTATTCACTCCAAGAAGACCTCGCAACTGTGAAAGTTTGTGCTCTTTGAAGATTTTGTTGAAGATGTAGATGTCTACATGGATTTGATGAAGTATATGAATCATTGACATTTCCACACATATCCACTTTATCTTCTTGTAATGAATAATTTTCAAATAAAGTTTGGATGAAACTTTGAAAACCAGATGGTCGTTTCCAGAAAAACGCTGAAATTTTGTTGATTTTGAAACGATCATAACTTCAGTTCTCAGAATCTGTTTTGGATGATTGTTTTTTTGAAATTGGATATTTTCTCGAGAGGAATTCAAATATCCAATTTGTTCCTGCAAATAGTTCTCTAAAAATATCATAATTGAGTTGGATGTGTGTGGCTCCCTTTTTTTCTCCTGAGATGCATGCATTGTGCATGGAAAAGTATCTGGATGTGACTCCTGAGATGCATTCCATATATCTTCCACATGAATTTTAGAAAACAAATCTGAAATGGAGTAGACATCATCTTTAATTATTGGAATACAATTTTTTGCAAATACTTTTGTAGAAGACTCTTCATAATAAGAGACTTGATCTTCTGATGGCTTCTCTTCTGGCTCTATATTTCCAATCCCTTGCATGCAATCTTCACAATCTTCTTTGTTGCCAAATAGAAACTTTAATCTGGTCCATAATTCATTTGAAGTGAAGTCTTGTGTGACATCACATACTTGGTGGATAATTTCTGGAGAAATAGACATGCAGATAAATCCTATGGCCATATCTTGTCTATTGAGAAAGTCATTTTTCTCATCGACGGAATCAGGCTCTACTTCCATTTCCATGGATATTTGGTATAAGCCTCTACTTCTAAGAAAAAGTAGAATCTCTGTCTTCCACTCCAAATAGTTATGAGGCCTGAGAAATATTATCGGTGAGTAAAACATAAATTCCATATTTTCCATGTTCTTCAATATTCAGTACCTACAAAAAATAATTTGGTGTAGATTTTTTCTTAGCATTCCGTCGTCTCTGATACCATGTAAATGTGTTGAACCTACACAGAATAGATCTAGCTAAACAATAATACACACATTTACAGAGAGAATTGGAAAATGAATAAGAAGGAGAGAAAGAATGGAAGAATTCTCATTAACTATATTCCACTCTCAAAGAGTGAATAATTTACAATAGAGATAGGATACATGAGTAACTAATGAGCCATAGTGGTGGTCTATATTGATATGTACACACACCAATAGTTACAAGAGTAAGCTTCCACCTAGTCTAGTCTCTCAGGCAGTTACAGGAGTGAACTGCCACCTAGCTCAGTTAACTAGTCAACTAGTCTTTAGTTAATTGATTGAACAAAGAGTAGTGAGTTGGTTATGATCCCAATGTTGCATGGTGACAAAACCAATGCAACATCTAAACTCAAATCAACTAGTCAAACTGAAGTGTCAAATGAAAGAGAATATTCTCTAGGTGGAATATTCTCCCCTAAAATATAAGAGACTAGATAATGACTAATTATGACTAATAAACAAGGAATAACCTTAGGAAAAATAAATCCTAGGTGTGTGTGAAGTAACTCCAACAACCATAACTATGACATCAACATAACAGTAAGGGAAATATCGAGTTGAACGAAATCGCAATACAACTAAACCAACAGCTAACCCCTTTACAATCATATTCCTCCTTATATATAAGCTAAGTTGTGTCTTCTATCTTGGTTCGTACGCTTTCTTGTTCTGTTTCAACCGCTTTTTCTTTGTTGGCATTATGTTGTTCTTTTCATAACTAATTTTTATTTTTTTTTCTTGGTCTTCTTTCCAACTTCTTTTGAATCTTACACAACTCATACTAGGCCAAAACTTGCGGCCCAATATTCTTTATGGAGGAGGGGATGATAACTATTCCCTTGACTAAGATGGTAACCTAAACACCTATGCTTGGGGTAGGGTGATTTTGGGGTATGATCATGACCTGAGAAAGGGAAAGGGTTCTTTGACATATGGGGGAATATCAAGAAACTAATGCAAGAAATGAGCGGGCCTTAAGGAGAACTGCCATTGTTGAGAATTGGTGGCGCATAAAGGTATAGAAAGAAACAAAGCAGTCTGAGGTGTTGCAAAAAGAAATTAGATCAAGAGGAATAGATGAAAGAAATAAGGAAGATTTGAGGAAGGTAAGAAGACAAGAAATACTATCTAGTCTAATATTACAACAGAGAGAAGCACAAAGAGTAAGGAATCCCCAAATGGGTGAACAAAAAGATGAGTGTGGAGAAGCAAGGGAAGATGAAGCAAGTCTGGACCTTGCAGAAGATCAAAAAGGTTTAGTCCTGATATAAGGAAAAATCTAGAGTCAAGAAGAGAAGGTTTCTCTAGAGGAAGAAAATGAGACCCTCCAAATCAAAGAAACCAGCCCAAAAGTCATTGGAACTATCCCTGAATAACCCATCCCCCAGGTGTCCTCTATACTCGTGGTAAATTCTACACTGCCTACTTATGCTAGTTCTATTCCATCGCATCTAGTTAGTCATAATAAATCTATAAGTGTAAACTTCATGAGGATATTGGGATCCCCAAGCATATCGCAACCATGACCATTAGGTTTCATTCTAATAGGAGCAATGAGACCCAAAATGGATGGAAATATGGGAGGATCGATTGCCCGATACCCATAATTTTTTGGTAAAAGGGACGAAGATGTAGAGCAACATTGGTTCTTATGTGAATCCATCTAGATATCCAGAGGGACTATTGATGCAAATATGTTAATAGAGTTTCAGACTACCTTGAGGGGCCATGCTCTCAAATGGTACATGAAGGATATTGAACCAAGGGTGAAAGGAAAATAATTCACCCTTGGCCAAGTGCGCTTGAAGTTCATTGTCGTATTCAAACTACCTTACTGAGAGAAACAAGCTCTCTCTGAGTTACAAGAGATTCAACAAAGGGAAGGAGAATATGCCTAGGATTACAGTCGAAAATTTAAAGATTCTATTGGGAGGCTAGCACATCCAATTCAGGAAGATCACCAGAGGGAATGGTACATCCAAGGATTAATGCCTCTGATGAGAATTCCTTTAATGAAAAAATGGATAGCCACATTAACAAATGACTTGGAGCATTCGATGAATATTGAATCCATGGCAGGTTATCCAAGGAATCCGAGGATGAACATGCCTCAAGTAGATGCAATTTTTTCACAACTCTAGGGAAAAATATCAACGCTAACGGAAAATATTCAAGAATCAACCACACCAAGAACAACACAACCTCATGTTTGGTGAATAGGATGCTACACAGAAGGGAATCTGGCAAATGAATGTCCAGGCATGAGGGGAATGGGACCTCCTCACACTATGATGGGACTGATGGCACGAAATTGATCATACTTGGGTCCTTCATAGGTTACCAACAAAAGGTACCATGTAGTCTAGAGAGATGGCATTTTCATCTCCTCCGAAAAGAAGAAGTCTCACGTAAAGTGAAATCAAGACAGAAGGATAGGGAAGTGCAAGGAGAATACTTGGGTGGGTTCTCAAAACCTTCAAGATTCACCATGATCTTGTGCAGGACAGACTAACTACAGAAAATATCTAAGCTCATACACACAGAAACTAAAGATACTTAAGTTGTGAAAAGAATTCATACATAGAGATATCATATGGAGCTTATCAATCATAAAGGAGTATTGTAAAGATACAATGCATAAGCATAACCACATAATGACACATTATAATTCAAAATTTTAGGTTCTTATTCATATATTAACATTAGAACTTCTTAGATACAATCTCAGAGATACAAGTTAGTACTCTGTTACAGACTTCTGGCTCCAGAATCATGTCGCAGAGCTCTATCTACCCAAAACTGTATATAGATTACAATTACATAACCTTTCCTCAACTAAACCCAACAACATCTGGCTAACAACAACAAAACCCAACCTATCAACAATAGCCAACAACAAGAACAATTTTTCAATTTTATACATCTCATATATATAATTTGAGTAGGATCTTCTGGATTTGGGCTCGCATGCTTTCTTGTTCTGTTGTAACTGCTTTTTCCTTGCTGGTGTTGTGATGTCCCTTTTCACAACCAATTTATGTTTCTTTACTTGCTCCATTGTCCAGCTCTTTCTGTAGCTTGCAAAACTCAATTTTAATCCAAATGGGGACTGTATTCCTTCTTGCGCAGCTTCAAATCCAAAAATGAAGGGCCCAACAGGATCCAACCACAAGCCTTGACTCGCCTTCGAGTTAAGTAATTGGCTCTTTCGCAGCTTCTAGGAGTAACTATTGATTTCCCATGTCCTCATTTTCCTCTTTACTGTCCTCTTATGATTGGGCTTTATCTTTCTTTGCCTCTTGAAATGAAGGGCCCAACTTTGGGACCAAATCTAAGGTCCTCTTCTTGATTTCCTAAAATCTCCCAACTTTATCCTACCATTTCCTAGCAAGTAGTGAGGCCTCGACGACGAATTGTTGGGTCGCATCTGTGATACATCCTTTGGGTTTGGATTTGACCAAAGAGTTCCATTTAGAGTCTTTTATAGCACTGACCTGATGCATTTTCATATACATTGTATGAACGATAGGTCGAAAGTCACACAACTCCTTATTGGCTACGAATTGAGCCTCAAACAGACCATTCAACTCATTATCCACTTGTTGAATTTGATCAAAATTTTGTTGTTGCTCCAACAGATCCATAGTGACTGCAACTTCCTCATTCAACAACTGTATTCACACATGCACATCCTCTAGAGTCTGGTTGTGCCTATAGATAATTCCCATCCAATTGCTAACTTCTCAGAATGTATTTTTGCACTCAGTTGTGCGCTTGTGTAGTGCTTCTCGAGCATTGTTTCCTTCTAGCACTATTTTCTCCATCTTCTCCTACAGCTTCCGAGGCTGCTTCTCTTCTTCTTGTTGACTCTGCCACAACTACACTTCCATATGCTCTACGCAAATGGCCAACTGTGACCATGCTCCTTGGAGTAATTCGATCTAATTTTCAGGATCTCCTACATCATTGGATTTTGGTAGTTGGTGTGTGACCTTCTATATTTCCAGCCAAGCTTCAACAAGCCTCTCCTGAACTCTTTACAGTTTGTGCTCCACCTAGATCTTGGCATTTTATTATTTTTTTACACACTCTTGAGAAAGGAGCTCTTCCTCCCTTGCTAACTCTACAGACTTTTCGTCCTACTGGATCCTCTACTCTAGTTGATCATTTGAGGCTCTGATCATTCCGACTAGTTTTGTTGTTGGCCACTATGCAAGGTCAGTGAAAGAAGGGGTGGAATCCTTGGGTGCTCGGACCTACAGTCAAATTCCAATAGTTGTTGATTTATCTAAGGGAGTATCTACCTCATCCCCTCTTGAAGATGTTCCTATCACAAGACTCAACCTCAAAGTTGATGGAAGGAGCGTTAGAAATTCTATTATGGCTAGGCAAATTTGCAGCAACTCTGCGCACTGCTGGGGGTTTTGGATAACTAGCTCCATTTGTTACTGCACTGACATTTCACTTTGTCTTGAAGTCATCTCAAGTTCCTTACGAACCTCTGGTTTCTCTGCCTCTTTATGTGCCTTTTCTTCTAGAGTTGCACTTCTCATGGCACCCTCAACCTTGGTCATTGAGGAAGTGTCTTGGGGACTTTAGACTTGTGGATTTTATATCATTTTCATACTTGTTGAAGATGGAGTGTCCTTATGCAACACAAAAGGGATGATCTATTGGTTCTAGACTTCAGGGATCGGGCCTATCAGTTGTAGCCTATACTCAAGTACTTTTGGAATTGGACTAGGAAGTTCTAGCCTCTGCTTGGTTATTTTTGGGAGATCGAGCTGCATGGGTTGTGGATCACTGGATTGGGATGGAATGTGGGTTTCTGGAGGTGGTGACTGGGGTTGTGGTGTTGATGTAGGTTGATTAGTGATGATTGTGGATGGATTGGTTTCAGGCTTATATTTTCCTATATATGTATGATAGGGACTGCTCAAGTCATTGAGCGAGTGTGGGGGATGGTGGATGAAATGGGTTGGGGGTTCAAAACCTTGCTTGATGAGATCCCTGTCCTATTTTTCTTGGACATGGGATATTTTATGAATGTATCACTAAGGATTTCATTGAAATCCTTACCTGTCAACATATCTTTCTCCGAAAGTTGCGAGAACATTGACAGTTTTCTTTTCTTGCACTCTAGTGGCTACGTCTCTTCCTCCTCTTCAGAGTCTGTCTGTGTTGGAGCTTATTTCTTCTGAAATTTGATGGGATGTCAACAAGTATATCATATATTTCATTTCCTATGCCATTTCCAAGCCAACCATAAAGAAGAAATTCTTATACACCCCTCTTCCTACTCCCAATAAGCTTTGGGAATCCATCTCAATGGATTACATGTCCCGATTTCCATCCAGAAAAAAAGGAAATCATTGTGTATTTGTGGTTGTTGATCAAATTTCAAGTATGGCCATCCTCATAGCATGAAATAATAATATCACATCGACATATACTACCAATCTCTTCTTCGAATGAGTGTGGGTCCATTTTCGGATACCACAAACCATCATCTCCGAACAGGACAACAGGTTCCTCAAAACATTTTGGTCAAGTCTCTGGTCACTGTTGGACACCAAGCTCACAAAATACACTGCTTTCCACCCCCAAACATATGGAAAAATAGAGGTCATCAATTGGATGATTGTAAACATCCTATGCATTTACAACTCTAAGAATCCACATAAATGGGATGAGAGGCTCCCCTATGTTCAACATAGTTACAATAGGGATCTCCATAGCTCCACCAACAATAGCCCATTTTAGGTGGGGCTAGGATTCCAACCCTTGGCACCCATTGATAGTGCACTTCCTCTTGACACCACAGAGACAAAATATTCCCATGATCAATTTGCAATCAACAAAGCCACTAGATTCATTGAGCGGATTCATCACATCCACCAACAAGTCCAGGAAATTTTGCAAAAAGCCAATGCTAAGCACAAGTAGATCCATGATCAACAGAGGGTACCACACCAGTTTCAGGTTGGTGACAAAGTCTGGTTACATTTGCAGAAGGATCATCTCATAGGGCCGCATCGGAAGCTCTGACCACTTCACTATTAGCCTTACACTATCACCAAGGCCATGGGTAGCAATGCTTTTGATCTCAGCACTCCACCCTTCCTTGGCATGCACCTAGTTTTGAATGTGGACCTCCTTCGACCATATTTTCCACCATTATCGGACACCTCAAAGATCGCAGAACAACTGACACCCATAGAGATCAACCCTAACTACATGGAACAAGCCTCTACTGATTAGATAGTGGAAACACAGGTCAAGGGTAATCACCAACAGAGGATCCAGCTTTATTGGGTTGTTAAGGTAGGGAAACTCCTACACCAAGACAAGTGGCTCACTCGGGGCCAAATCCAACAAAAGTTTCCTCACCTGATGGGAGAACTCAACACAATAGATGCCATTGCTTCCTAAGGGGAAAGGATTGATGCAATTGGCTATTGGTGGCCACCCACCTATTCCAACTAGCTCCTCTTGTCCATTTTTAGTTCAACACATTCTTTTGTACTTCTTTGTAATTGTGGTTTCTATACTTCTAGGGGCGTCTGAATCCCTACACATCTTCCAGGTGGATATTGGTGTCTTCTCACCTAATCTAACTGGATTATTTTGTATATTTTCATGTCAGCACATCTTTTTTTACTTCCAGGGACATTTTGGAGGATGAATCATTGTTTTTTTGGCTCACCACAGTCAAACTGTAGACAGAGTCAGAGTTTGACGATGGAATGTGTAGTTCTTTGAAATGCCTTTCCAACAGGATATCACACACCTATAACATAAGTCGTATGAAAAATTTACGACCCCGAGAAGTTGAGGTACCAACTTACCCATAGGGGTCCACATGACTTTTGATGTTTCACCTCCTAGGGTTAGGTTTTTAGATGTCTAGGATTTTTTCATTCATGAGTAATATCAAAAAGACCTCTAGAGCCTCATTTTAATTCATTCTTCTCAGATGGATGCACGTAGAAGCCACATCTCTTATCATAGATAGCTACCACCATTCAAGCAAGTGTTTTAGTTCTACAACTTTACAGTTTCAACCTGTTTCATTGTTCAATAGAAGATATTGTTCAATGGATATCTGTATTATTATTCATATCTTCATGTTTATTGTATTCATTCTGTTAATTAGTTCGTTCCGCTCCTAAATCTGTATCACTGGTATCGGAGTGGTCTCCTCTTCATTTATTTTTCTTCGTGCATGTCACCAATAAGATATGGTACAAGAAGTTGTGACTTGAACCAATCGATCCATTGCAAGATCGGTCACGCTGATCCCAAAAACAACCCATGGGGGAAGAAAATAAAGATTATGGAGCAGGATATCCTATTAAAATGTTGCTCGATGAAGCCCTCGCATGACAAAGGAACGAAATGATGGAAAATTTCACACACATCCTTCGACTACTGCCCACAAGAGAAGCATCTTCATCAAGTGGCCATGAAACCACCTTCAAGGTACAGGTAAATTTTTATATTCCATTATTTGAAGGATTGATAGATGTGGATGTTGTAGATAAATGGTTGAATCTTCTCGAAGATTATTTTTCGGTCCACAAGTTTTTCGATATGGAAAATATCAATTTTGCACTCCTTAAGGTTGTTCCCCATGTTAAATACTAGTAGGAGACTTACGCTGAGAAAAGGGTTGTAGAGGAATTTGCAATGTTTGTTGTAGCCCCTACCTAGGATTCCTTACAGGATTCCATTAAATAACAATACTACCATGTTTGAAGCTACAAGGACCAATAGACCATATGGACCACCCTACGTCAAGAGAGGGATGACAAAGTACCAGATTTCACCAATATTTTCCATACCCTGTGCACAAAATTGGGTATCAAAGACTTTGAGCATCATCTAGTGATCAAATACTACAGTTGTTTTCATAGATACATTCAAACAAAAATGGAGATTCTGGACATCGCCTCATTGGGCATGGCTTATAGATACGCTGTCAAGATCGAGGAGAAATTTAAGAAGAAAAGGAGAGGGTTTGGATATGCAAACCCCTCACATCCGAAGTAGGGAAAAGGAATCCCCAACCCACACAGCAAGGGACCAAGCCAATATGGTCACCCTCTATACAACCAATCCAAGCCACAACTCAAGAAGGGCAATGAGAAGACGAAGAAGGACACGCAAAAATGGGGTGAGTACCATAAAATCGCATGGCAGAACACTGAAGAATGTCACTCCTAGTAGTCAGTCATGGCCATACTGAAGGCTTATGAGTTAGAGGTCGATTCGGATTCTGAATCAAATACTAAAGGAGGGAAGAGGATTATCGATGTTGAACCCAGTGCCATTGTCACTACCACCAAAGTATATCCAAGTGAACCAGAAGAACCATAGGAAGGGGAATGCCTCTTTCACTTGCAGATGTGGGTAAAAGTGGATCCACTTCACTTAATTGTCTATAGAAATAGTCAAAAGAGCCTGATTTGAGTAGATTTCATCAAGCAGTTGGACCTGCCAATGACGTCGCACCTGCATCCCTACACGATCATCCAGCTTTTCCAAGAAAGAGATATTTGTGTTAGACAATAGTGTCATATTCCCTACAACATCAAGCCTTTCAATGATGAGGTACTGTGTGATATTTCTCCCCTTGACGTTTGTGATGTTATTTTAGGACAACCATATTTGTGGAAGTTTCATGTTGTGTATGATTCTAGACCCAACAGTGTTATTATTACTTTGGGTAGAGAATTGTACAGGATACCAGAGGTAGAGTTGCCCACCGCCATTTCTTTAATATCTGCTAAGAAATGCAGTAAGGTCATTTCTCACACCAGGAATTTCATATTCTTTGTGATCCATGATAACAGTAAGAAGGTCTCCGCCGCATCCATGGCCTCTACACAGAGCCTCTCTTTGCAGCAAAAGAAAGTGGACGAGATCATGGAAAATTGTAGAGGCATATTCTCCTCACCTATAGGGATATCGACACATTGCCAATTCAAGCATCCAATTGATCTGACCCCTGGTGCATCTCTACCTAATGGACCAGTCTATCGACACTTGTTGATGGAAAATGACAAAATCAGGCATCATATCCAAGCGCTTCTTCAAAAGGGGCACATCTGACCCAAATCCTCCCCTTGTGGAATCTCGATTATACTAGTGTAGAAGAAGGACGAGACTTGGTGACTCTGCATTGATTACAGAGACTTGAAAAAAATCATAGTCATGAACCGATACCTCATTCCCAATATTGATGACCTTCTTGACCAACTCAAGTGGGAAAATTTCTTTAGCAATATTGACCTAAAGTATGGCTACCACCAAGTTCCCATCGAACCAAATGATGTATGGAAGACAAATTTTAAATCTAAATAAGGTGTCTTCGAATGGCTAGTCATGCCCTTTGTCTTAACAAATGAACCAACCACTTTCATGAGGTTGATGGATGATGTATTAAGACCCTTAAGCAACTCCTTTGTGGTGGTAAATTTAGATGACATCATCATCTTCAGCAGAACGTGGGAGGAGCACATCCGGCATATTCAACAGCTTTTGAGCACTCTATGGCATCACAAGCTATATACCAACTTGGAAAAATTATCTTTTTGCATGAACAAGGTCCAATACTTGGGCTACATTATTGATGAGCATGGGGTACATGGTTATCTAGCTAGGATCCAAGTCATCCGTGACTGGCAAGCCCCAACCACACTGACCAAGATTCAGAGCTTTTTTGGTCTAGACAACGTCTACTGACATTTCATGTTGGGATTCTCCCATATTGCATGGGCTCTTAGCTAGGTGACCAAGGGCGGTGGTAGGGACAATTTCGTGTGGGGGAAGGAACAAAAATGAGGATTTGATGATCTGAATAATCACTTGTGCTCAACTCCAGTACTCTCCTTGCCTTATCTGCAACAAGCATTCGAGATTTATACTGATGCATCTGACTATGTTGTGGGCATGGTTCTCACTCAACATGGTCATCGAGTGGCATACCAAAGTGAGACACTCTAAGATACTATCTAAAAATACCCCACCTATGACAAGGAAATGTATTCCATTGTAAAGTATTGTCTTCAATGGAAACATTACATTCTGGGAAAGGAGACGATCATACACATTGATCACAAGCCTCTTTAGTTCATATAGACACATGGGAAATTATAGAACAACCACCATCAGAAGTGATCCACCTACCTGTAATAGTTCCATGTCAACATCAATTATAAGACAGGTATCTCAAATCATGTTGTTGACTTCCTCAGTCGACCTCCTGTGGCTGCACTCACCACTGTGCTCCATTCTTGTCTACATGAAGCATCTGAGTGGCCCCAACTTTATCAGCAATATCTGGACTTCGCCACAACCTATCATCTCTTGGGTACACGTGCGACTTTCACCAATTTTCACATGCAGGATAGACTATTATGCCACCTGGGCCATATTTTTTTTCCTACAAGAGAGCGTGCAAATAGGCTTTGGAAATCCCACTACAGTCAGATGGCAGGACATTTTGGCGTGGAGAAAAATGTGGTTGTTCTTCATAAACATTTTTATTGGCCAAAACTTCAACAAGACGTCAACATGTATATCAGATCTTGCACTGCCTGTGCCATTTCCAAGCCGTCCATCAAGAAGTAAGGCTTATACACCCCTCTTTGTACTCTCGAGAATCCTTGGTAATTCATGTCAATGGATTATATGTATGGCCTTACATCCACCAAACAAGGAAATGATTGCATATTATTAGTCGTTGATCGGTTTTCAAATATGGCCATTCTCATAGCTTGCAAGAAGAATATCACAGTGGCAGATACTTCCAAGATCTTCTTCAAATGAGTGTGGGTCCACTTTGGGATACCAAAAACCATCATATATGATCAGGAAAACATATTCCTCAACACATTTTGGTCTAGTCTATGGTCACTGTTGGACACCAAGATCACAAAATCCACTGTTTTCCACCCCCAAATAGATGGCCAAACAGGGGCCATCAATCTTATGATTGTGCACATATTGCACATGCACAACTCTAAGCATCCACGTACATGGGACGAGAGTCTCCCATATGTTCAACATAGTTACAACAGGGTTTTCCATAGCTCCATCGGCAATATCCCATTTTAGATGGGTTGGGATTCCAATCCTTGGGATCCATTGATGTTGTACTTCCTCTTGCCACCACATAAGAAAACTCTTCCCATGATAAGTCTATGATTGACAAAGCCAACAGATTCATTGAGTGGATTTAGCACATCTGCCAATAGGTCCAAGAGATTTTTCAAAAATCCAATGCAAAGTACGAGCAGAACCATGGTTAACATAGGGTACCACAAAATTTTCAGGTTAGTGACAAAGTCTGGTTACGTTTGTAGAAGGAGAGTCTCACAAGGCCCCATTGAAAGCTCCACTCACTTTGCTATGGGCCTTACACTATCACCAAGGCCATGGGTAGAAATTATTTTGAGCTCAACACTCCAACCTTCCTTGGCCTGCACCCATTGTTCAATGTGGACCTTCTTAGATCATATTTTCCACCATTATTGGACACCTCAGAGATCACAAAACAACTGACACCCATAGAGCTCAACCCTGACTACATGTAACAAGCCTCCACTGATCATATAGTGGACACACAAGTCAAGGGAACTCACTAGCAGGGGATCCATTTTTATCGGTTTGTCAAGGCAGGGAAACTACTACACTAAGGAAAGTGGCTCACCTGGGGCCAAATCCAGCAAAATTTTCCTCACTTGATGGGGGAACTCAATGAAATGGAGACCATTGCTTCCTAAGGGGGGAGGATTGATCCAGTTGGCTATTGGTGGCCAACCACCTATTCCAATTGTCTCCTCTTGTCTATTTTTAGTTCAACACGTTCTTATGCACTTCATTTTAATTATGGGTTCTATACTTCTGAGGGTGTTTGAAGCCCTACACATATTCTAGGCAGATATTGGTGGCCTCTCACCTAATCCAACTATCTTATTTTGTATGTTTTTATATCATCACATATTTTTGTACTTCCAGGGCTGTTTGGAGGCCTAAACAATGTTTTTTTCCTCGCCTGAGTCAAACTATACAGAAAGTGATAGTTTGATGGTGGAATGTGTATTTCTCTGAATGACCTTTTGAGCAGGCTATCACGCGCCTAAAAAAGAGGCCGTATGAAAACATTATGACCCTAGGAAGTTGAGGTACCAACTTACCCATAGAGGCCCACATGAATTTTGACGTTTCACCTCCTAGGGTTAGGTTTTTGTATGTCTAGCGTTTTGGAATTCATGAGTAATATAAAAAATGCCTCTAGAGCCTCACTGTAATTAATTCTACTCAGATGGATGTGTGTAGTAGCCACATCTCTTCTCAGAGATAGATACCACCATTTGAGAAAGTGTTTCAGTTCTACATTTTTACATTTTCAATCTATTTCATTATTCAATAGAAGATATTGTTCATTGGATATCTATGTTATTCTTCATATCTATGTGTTTATTGTATTCAGTTTGTTAATCACTTCGTTCCTCTCCTAAATCCATATCAGTGGCATCAAAGAGTTCTTCTCTTCATTTGTTTTTTTTCGTGCATGTCCACAATAAGATCTGGGTACAAGAAGTTGGGACTCGAACCAATTGAGCCATTGCAAGATCGGTAGCGCAGAGCCCGACAACAACACAAGGGGGACAAAAAGAAATATGATGGAGTAGGAGATCCTATTAAAATGTTTCTGGAGGAATTGCTCACATGAAAAAGGAATGAAATTATGGAAAAAATTTCGCAGATACTTCGACGAATACCCAAAGGAGAAGCATCTTCATCAGACAGCCATGCAACCCGCTTCTAGGTACATATAAATTTTTATATTCCCTTATTTGAAGGACTGATAGATGTGGATGTTGTAGATATATGGTTGAATTTTCTCGAAGGGTATTTTTCAGTCCACAATTTTTTTGATAGGGAAAATATCACTTTTTCATTCCTCAATCCTGTTCCCCATGTTAAAGATTGGTGGGATACTTACACTGAGAAAAGTGTCGTAGAGGAATCTTTAATATTTGTTGTGGCCCCTACATGGGATTCCATTAAATAAATATACTACCATGTTGGAACCTACAAGGACCAATACACTAGATGGACCACCCTACGTCAAGAAAGGGACCAAACAAAACTAGATTTCACCAATATTTTCCATACCCTGAGCACCAAATTGGGTATCAAAGACTCTAAGTATCATCTAGTGCTCAAATACTGCGGTTGTTTACATAGATACATTCAAATAGAAATGGATATTCTGGACATTTCCTCATTGGGCACGGCTTATAGATATGCTATCAAGATCGAGCATAAATTTAAGCAGACAAAGTGAGAGTTTGGATCTACAAACCCCTCACAGTCGAAGCAGGGTGAAGGTGGCCCCAACCCACACATCAAGGGACCAATTCAATATGGATGCCCTTAGGACAACCAATCCAACATGCAACTCAAGAAGGGAAATAAGAATATGAATTAGGACATGGTAAAATGGTGTTTGTACCATAAAAACCCTTGGAACAACATTGAAGAATGTCACTCCAAGCACTCACTCATGGTCGAAATAAAGACTTCTTAGTCAGTGTCCAATTATTATTCTGAATCAAATATTGAAGGAGGGAAGTAGATTATCGATGTTGAACTTAGTGCCACTATCACTACCACCAAAGTCTGGTCAAGAAAACCAGAAGAACCAAAGGAAGGGGAATGCCTCTTTCACTCACAGATGTGAGCAAAGGGGGTTCCACTTCACTTCATTTTTATAGCGTTATTTACAAGAACCTTATTTGAGAAGAGGTCATCAAGCAACTAGACCTGTCAATGACACCACACCCACATCTCTACACCATCGGCTGGTGTTGTATCCTTTTCGTTACCTGAATGAGAAAAAGAGGGACACTTACAAGTCCAGTTGGGTTAGCTGGATAGAACAGAGGTTAGTGAAAGAGTTAGAAATATTGAGCATAATAAATAAACAAACAACTAAGCTAACAACAATTAAAGAAACTAAACTAAATTTCATAAGGGAATTAGAACCAAAATTAACCAAACAATGACAAATAATCATGCCACCAATGGATAGATTGTATTAGTGGGAAAACACCAAAGAGAAAGGGAGACTTATGGGTTCCCTCTTCCTCCAAGGGAGGGATATTGAACCCCCAATGAGAGAGCTCTTCTTACAACTAGAAAACTAAAAGTAAATGGTGAAAAAATACAAAGCTCATTCACTCAAGAGGTGATGTGAATAACCCAATGAAATGGTGCTTGTATGCTCCAATGAGGAAAGAGGTTCCGTGGAGGAGAATAGAGGGAATATAACAATACACATAGATTCTTGGAAATACAGTGCACCCATGGCCTCTTTTTATAGAAAAGATTTGAGGCATTATCCAACCTGTCTTTAGTGTGAACAAGGGGCCCTTTAGGTCTTTGACCAACCCAGCCCCCCACTCGGATTCAACTTGGATTTGGGGGTCAATTCGACTTGGGAGATGAACCAGAAGTGAGTGAGAGGCCGACCAAAATCACTAATGCATAGTTCTGAGGTGGGTGCATATTTTTTCGTCTGTAGTCGCACATCGGGTGCATGTGTGCTTTCCATGCATTTTAGACTAGCACACGTGTGCACGCTTCCTTTATATTCTAATCACATACTGATTTTATAACCAATTGTATAGTTTGTGTCCTTTGGAAATGAATTTTTGTGCCATGAATGAACTAATAGGTGTTTGGAGATGTTGGATTCCTGTAACCATTTGCGGATGAAATTTCATTGATAACAGATGCCCCCTGATGTGTGAGGTTAGGAGCATACGTATAGCCGAAATACATCAATGTTTCTTCTACTGAGAGTACCATTGTAAGAAAGAGTGTTGAGAGGGATTGCAAGAGTGACCCATTGGAGGGAGAGGGGAACTTGTGGGACCCAAACCTTGCGCCAGGTGTGGAAAAATAAAACTATGTAAAAATGAGGCGGGCATGCCCCATGGTCGTGTCATGTAACTCAAAATGTGGAAGATAGTAACTGAAGTGGTATGTCGACATAAATAATTGCAGCACCCTATGGGGGGTTTTGATAATGATAGAGGACAATTATGATGGTGAACATACTCTGAAAAGAGGCGATGAAACCTATAAGAAGTGTCGATAATTTGTGGGAATTGATAGCCCAACAAATTTCAAAGGTCTTCAGCAAATATAAAAAGAACTGTAATAGTCACAAAGTAAGATCCACCAAAACATGAGATAGGGTTGAAGTCAAATGTTATGGGGGTCAATGATAGAAAAGAAGAATGGTGTGTTTCTCTGTGTCGTCTGAGACTACTCATTGAGAGTCAAGATGTTGTTTCCCTCCTGGAAACTTTGTTGATGTCGACAGAAAGGTAGATGCAACTCTGAGAAGCAAAGGGCTTCATGAAATCCACTTGATGAGATTAGGAACTGATGAGGTGCATGGAAAAAGTCAATAATTGGTGAGACTCAAGACTACCCTTGGTTGGGGATATATGTTAAGTATGAGTGGACGTAACCGTGAAACTGAAACTAGCGTCAGGGGGATGACTAGATGTGGGTTAAATTGTGCCAGAGGCATGAAAAAGTAGACAAACTCAGAGATCGTAGGTACATGGACTGTGGGATACTTAGGGTTTATGGACAATGTCAATAAGAGTAGAAGGTAATGAATTCCCCAACCAAAGGTGACATGGGTTGTTATTCTAGAAAAAATAAGGTCGTCGAGGGTGACAACAAAAAGATAAGTAAATGTTGGAAACAAAATATTTTTACAATTACCAAATGAATAAAGAATTGATTGGGATAAATGTCCAGATACAGAAATGGGTGCTCTAGTGCAAGATGGCTTGGCTTGTGATGGCACAAGTTGCATGAAAAAACTAGTGAAGGGTGGGGGCCCCATGGGTGGGTTTCTGTATGAGGTAAATGAATGGAGGGAAATTTGTAGATGGAAAAATTGATTGTGGATGAAATGGAAGGTTAATGATACTGCAGAGGTGTAGTCAAATTGAACCCATGATGAGAGATCTTGGGAGTCCATTGGGAAGGCTGACATAATGAGGAGAAGAAGTATGTGGTTGATTCTCGGAAACGTGTAAGACTATCGGGACTCCCATCCCTAGGGGGTGAAACAACATAAGTGTCAAAGTTCCAAGAAGGACTATGAATGGGACAAATCATGTGGGAAAGAATTCTACTGGGTGGAAATACTTGAAATGCAGTGGAGGTGATCGTACTGCAAAGACGGGTGTGAGGATCCTACAGGAAAATGTCTGAGGGTGTGACTAGGAGACGAAATTTATATTCAAAGGGAATGAATACATGAAAGTGTCAAGCATTTACCTAAAGAGGCTGCTTTGATAAGAGATTACCAAGTACCTAAACACATGAAAACCAAATACCCGATGTGAACAATATTTATAGATAAAGAACATATAACATTTGTTCAATAATTTTGAACAGGAGCATGCGTACCTGGGTGTGATGTGAGAAAAAGGCTCCTTAGGGGTCGAGGACGGATGGTGACCCGGGGAATGTGATTGTATAGGTGGTGGGATATTGATCCCATGGCTAAGGACAGATCATAAAATGGATGCTCTGAGCTCCTGTAATTGAGTTCGGAAGTTTGGCAAAAGGGACTATATATAGTTGTCGGGCCCATAATGCCACCTCATTTGTACCTTCTGTCATAGTGAGTTTACGAGAGGTTTGAGAGGATATTTGGAGATTCTGGGAGATCAATTCAGTCAATATAGGATCAAAAAGTTCCAGGTTAGTGGTCATATCCTCCTGCATAGTAATTAGGATTTCTATTTTGGGCAGGGCCATACGGATGGCCGTATAGAGGGATTTTGTGAGGGTGGGTCCCCCAGTGTGCAGACGATCGAAGGATTCCCATGCTTGGGTGCATGGCAGTAATTGGTGTAGCCACACATTGGGTCCCCTAAATGGGGAAATAGGTGTGCATTGGATGCACCTCTGTTTGAAGAACATTTGCGCACTAGTGCGCAACTGTTTCTCTGACAGTTGCACATGTGTGCGCAACTGGGTAGTGAATAGGCACGCATGACTGTGCGTCTATGTGTGTTATATGGGTGCATGAATGTTCCCTTGTGTCTTTGACAGTTGCGTATTGATGCAAAACTGTGTGAAGAATAGGCATGCACATGTGCACTCCTATGGGGAAAATAGTCACGCACATAAGGCAAAGTTGGGGAGTGTAAAAACTTGTCTTTTTTGAGATTTGGGTGCTTTTATGGGTTGTGATGTCTGATCAAGTACTGTGTATGTGGATGAAGGTGACCAATTGAGGATGTCGGTCTACTAGAGGGAGAGAGACTAGGCACACCTTATAAAGGTGGTGAGAGATGAGGAGCCAGGTGTGCAGGGACCTTTGCCAGCCTATGGGTTGCTAAAGTTCTTTGACTGCTCACTGTTGCGGGCACATGAGTACCTGCTACAATTTTTGATATATATGTGGAGTATTGATCTGCAGTGCTTCATTGTGTGGGGGGAGCATCTCACATTCTCTGCGACAAAGGATGTGAATTTCTTGACTGGGCTCCCTTTTCGAGGAGGTTCTCTACCTGTTGATCCTCTGTTTCCAAGGGATGGTAAGTTGGTTGACCTGGCACGAGCATATTTTACTAGGGAGGACTTTATGTTAGACTCAATGGTGAGGATTGGGGAAATGGATTCCCTTGTGCATCGTTTCATTACAATGATGATTGTGAGGGTCTATGGGTCCCTAGCTACTCAGCAGATCAGTGGTGGTCAGCTGAAGATCATGCAGAGGGCACTAGGTTGATAGAATTTTTCCTCAGTCTTAATGTTAGGCATCAATATGGTGGGGTAACTCAACAGGTGTTAGGTTGTTGAATCAGGGGATTTCTCCTTTCGGTCGATCTTGGTGGCCTGGTTCTTGGAGAGGGTGCCTATGTTGTTCCCGAGGGTTTTGTTGGATGCGTTAGGTGCACGAGAGACACAATTGATGTGATGGGAAGTGATCTTGGTTCGTCATGGGGGTGGGGATACTGGACATTACTTTACGATCGAGCTAGCATGTGTGTGGCATCAGATGCCATAGATCATCCTACGATACTTGTATGGAAAGATGGACTATCATCGGGATCCTGAAATGGTCTTACCTCCTGGAGAGGTGTGGGACCACAGAGGTATGTTGATGTATTTGATGTTTTTGACAATGCAGCATATGTTTTATGTGTGGATGGATTCTTACGCTAGCTCTTGTTTTTTGTGTCTACAGATGTGGGGCCACGAGGCCGATATATGGAGCTGGTTAGAGTGTCAACTCGCTAGGGGGCAGAGAGACTGTCGTGGGGGATCCGTGGGTAGGTAAGAGACGTCGAAGGGATGAGGCTACTACAAGGCTAGCAGATGATAATAGAGCTGGTAGGAGGCATCAATATGAGGACCCTGGTGCGGGGCCTTCACATGCTCCACCGACACAGGCTAGTAGATTGCTCAAGGACTTTCGCCGCCGATTGGAGGCGGTGCTACAAGGAGTGCCTGAGGGCATGTGGATGCAGATTTAGGATGAGGGAGTCTTGGATAAGTGTGTGGGAGGCAAGCAAAGTTGTGGACCCTGATTTTCCGAGCAGCAGTAGTAGCAACAACGATGACAAGGAAAAATTCAACTGGACTGGGCGAACCTCCAGCTAGTGGGGCCTCGCCTCCTAACATAGGACCTAGTGGAGGTGATCTAGTGGCACTATGAGTGCTTGATGCATTCATTTTTTTTATTTATAGAGGCCTGTGAGCCCATATTGTATATATGGTAGTGTGACACCTAGTTTGTACCTATAGGGATGAGGGGGTTCACCTACCTATGGGCGATGTACATGTTGTACTATTTTTTGTAAACATTTGATGGCACAGTGATCAGTATATATATATATATGGATATACATTTTTGGATCTTTGTGATGTTCACATGTGATGACGTTTTGTGATGTTTTTTATGATGTCTAATCTATATGATGTGATAAATTCCAATCTAACACTAGGTTAGCCATATTATCTACTATTTGATTGCATTGTCGTGGAATATGTGTAAATTTGATTGAATCAAAATGTCAAGATAAAAGTCTAACTTGCAGGTATTTGCAGAAGAGGCATGGATCACAGACATAGTACACATTATTGAGTTGCAGGACGACGAGATGGGAATCTAGTAAAATGATAAGGTGGCGAATATAACGGTGACTGGCCTCGGCGAGGAGGCCAATGATAGCTATGTATTCTTCTTGGTTGTTGGTTGTTGAGCCCAAACATATGTCACTGGAGTGGAGCATTTCATGTGAGGGGGTATAGCATGCCCAAGCAACCGAAGTGAGATTTTGTGTCCACCGGCTAGCGCCATCAGCGTAACCGATGTGGTAGACCGATGGAGGAAGAATATGTCAATAACACGAGTGGTATATTAGACATAAGGCATGGAGGGAAAAATACGTTTTTTTTAAAAATGCTACAAAACGTGTAGAAAAAAGAAAAATCCTAGTGTAGAATGACTACGCTCAGGCGTAAAATTTCTTTAAGTACAACCCGTTGATGGGTTCTTTGAGAGGGTACCCTTTGGGAGAGACCAAGATGTAGGTGATTTTAGCAAGGTAGTGTTGAACGATGTAGGGTCCATGCCATAACAACTCGAATTTTCCATGGCTGAGGGTATTGTGGGAGATATCCTAGGCAAGGACGAGGTCTCCTTCATTAAAGGAGCAAAGGTTGACATGGAGATCAAAGTTGGCCTTTGACCATTTTTTGGCTGCCTCGTTGTTCTGTAATGAAGACCGATGGTCTTCATCCAATGACTCTAGGTTCAACAAGTGCTGCTCCATTGGAGAAGTGTTAGGTAAAAGCTCAATAGTGGTGAGTCAGGTGGGAATTTCGCACTTGATGGGGAGAGTGTCTTCAACCCCATGGACGATATGGAAGGGTGTAAAACTAGTGGTGGTGTTAACTGCTATGAAATAATCCCATATTGTTGAAAACAACATATGATGCCAATTGGTCTTATATTTTTTGACAGTACATTGCAGCATGGTTTTAAGGACTTTGTTGACTGCCTCTACTTGTCCATTGGATTGAGGGTAGTAGGGGGAGGAAAACTCATGGGAGAAGCCTAACCGAGAGGATATTTTGACGAAGATCTCATTCTCGAAGTGTTTCCCATGATCAGAGACTAACTGTAGTGGGACTCCAAAGTGGGAGATGGCCTGATTAAAGAAAAAATGTGTTGCGGTGTCATCGTTGTTGTTGAAGGTGGGCATGCATTCATCCCACTTGGTGAAGTAATTGACTGCCATGATAATGTAATTGTTTTTTTTGTTGGATGGAGGGTTACAAGTCATGAAGTCAATGCCCCATTTGCAAAAGGGGTCAACGGTGATGACTGGGTGTAGAAGAGCGAGTGGCGCTCGTGCTTTGTCAGCATAAAGATGGAATTTTTTACAGTGTTTCATGACGTGGATACAGTCGTGAAACAATGTGGGCAAAAAGTAGTCTTCTCGAATGATTTTATAGGTTGTGGAAATACCTGAGAGGTGACCACCGCAAGCATCGTTGTGGAAATCATTCAGAAATCTGTCAGCCTCATCGATGGTCAAACATCGACGGAGTATGGTGTCGACCCCTTGTCGATATAAGATGTCTCCAATAAGAATATATTGAGGGGCTTGATGGTGAATACATCGATGATCTTCCTTGGAGAGTTAGGTCCAAACTTCTATGTTCGGAGGTAGACGAGGATATCGTCGTACCAAGGATCATCCGAGGGGATGTAAAAGAGGTGTTCGTCAGGGAAGTCTGTATTGACAGGTGAACTGGTAGTATCTGAGGGAAATGTCATAATGAATTCGGAGAGGATGAGGTATTTATTTCTCTTGGGTGTTGAATATTCAAGGTCATACTCTTGAAGGATGACGATCCATTGAGAAAATTTACCATTAATTTGCTGATGACTGAGCAAGTATTGCATGGGTTTGGACTCTGCCACAACTTTGATAGTGGGATATAGGATGTAATGGCACAATTTTTGGACTGTGAGGACAATTGTAAGGGAGATTTTCTCTTCATGATTGTACTTCATGGGTGGTCTTGAAATATTTTTACTAATATAGTAAATTACATGCTCACGTCCATCATCCCCTAGTTGGACAAGAACTCCTGCCACTGAGACGGTTGAGGCTGATAAGTAGAGGATATTGTCATGATCATAGTCAGGTGGACTAATCAAGGGGGATTTGGAGAGTGCCACTTTTAAATCATAAAAATTAGTTTGAGCATGTTCATCCCATTGGAATGGGATATTGTGACACAATAATCGAAGGAAACCATGTGCACGAGTGGCATATCGGGGACAAAGCGACGTAGAAAGTTAGCTTTGCCTAATAGGATTTGGAGTTGGCATAAATTCTGAGGTGGTGTAATTTCAGTGATGGCTTGGACCTTGAGGGGGTCAACACTGATGTCGCATTGGGAAACGATGAACCCAAGGAGGCTTCCAACGGTGACACAAAATATGCACTTGAGGGGGTTCAAGAAGATATTGTACTGATGACACTTGTGAAAGACAATGCATAAGTCATTTAGATGTTGAGTGTGTTTCTTATATTGAGTGGTGATATCATCTAAGTAGGCGAGGATGATGTGAGCCAGATCATGAAAAATGTATGTCATGGCCCATTGGAATGTCGAACCAACATTCTTGAGGCAAAAAGGCATGAAACGATATGAAAAAGTACCCCATGGGGTAGTGAATGAGGTTTTGTATTGGTCTGCAGGATGAATCTAAATTTGATTGTAGCCAGAGAAACTATCCATAAAGGAAAAGTCTTTGTGGCTGGAAAAATCATCAATAATTTGCTCGATGAAGGGCGTTGGGAAGTTGTCTTTGGTACAAGCATGATTGAGATCACAAAATCAATGCAGAAACAAATAATTCCCTGATTTTTGTTGACAGGGACGAGGTTGGATACCCATGACGTATATGCGATGGGGTATATGAACCCAGGAACGCGTAATTTGTTGATTTCGGCTTTGATGGCTGCTGCTTTGGATGGGTGATATCATGCCACGTGTGATATCATGCCATGTGTCTATACGAAGTTTGACAATAGAAGGATCAAGGCCATGCATCTCTGTGTATGACCAGGAAAAAATGTCTCGGTATTCCTAGAAGAGAGATTTGTAAGATATAAGTTCTTCAGTTCTTCAGGAGAGCATGCAAAGCCAATGGTGATTTCCTCTATGATGCCAAGTTTGATGGAAATATCAGTTTTGAGAGTTGGGGAAATATTGAGCATGTTTCCTTCTTCAAAAGCGTCAGGGGAAGGGATAGGATTGTTGAACCAGTTTATATGCCTGGATGGGATGAAATCATTATTTTTTATTGTGCATATGGAGTCTTGGCTAGGGGGATCAAAGTATTTCTGTGAGATAAAGAGTGCTCTATGATGGAGTGCATTCCATGGGCAATCATGGGTAGTTAATTCCTCGAGGATGTCTTCGTCACAGTGGAACTGGCGAGAATATAAGGGATCTGGGGAGTAACATTGGTGATTGTGACCGTATGATTATCTTCCAGTGGTGAAGATGTAGGGGAGGCACAAGGAGGTTGTGATGGTGGGCTCGACATAAACCAAATATCTAGATATTATGGGTTAATTATTGTATTCAGGCATTTTCTATGGGGAAATGTACTGGAGAATTGGGGGTATTTGGGGGCAAATCGTCATATAGGTTGTCCATGAACCATGGAGGAGTGGGGAGTGCCTCAGGCTCAGGTGAGAAAATATGAATGACATCGGGGGATAGATTAGGGGTAATCACTGGTACCTCTGAAAATATGGGGGTTGTAGGATTCTGAATAAGGGCCATTTAGCGATGCCTATATTCAAGGAAAATAGGACACTGGTATGTGAAATGATCCATTGATTCACATAGATATCAAGGGCATCTCATCCGTTCGTTAATTGAGTTTGTGACATAGTGTATGTCTGTGACAAGAGTACTTGATGATGTGGATGAGGGGGACTCTTGCTGAAATCTTTGGCATACTCCCATTAGTGTCTATCGAAATTGAGGTAGAGCAGGGCAATGGTGGGTGTAATGGCCATACTCTGAACAGATGGAATAGGCGAATTTGGTTCGCAACCTGTTGAGGGGAAAAATTGACCGTCCGTCAACTGGAAGAGTGGATCTGGTCCGGGGTTGTCTAAATAACCCAAGCTGCTTGGGATAACACACCCTGACGGGTTTAGCGGCTCCGTTGGCCGATCTAAGTCCTAGAAAAACAAATGAAAAACTACACTAATAAACTAATCTAAATAAAAAGAATAATTAAAACAAACTAAATAAACAAATCCAAACTACATATATACAATCTATTACCTAAATCTATCAACTATAATCCTATAAAATCAAATGTTCAATTACTAACAGAATTAAATCTTAATCACAAATGTACAATATTTATAAATTACAGATTTAGAAGAAAACCTGCAAAAATCAATTGTAAATTGTCCTAAGACGGCGAAACTGTTTTTCGATTTTTATAGTTTTATGAAAAAGGAATTAAACAAAAACCATCTAAACTAAACAACTAAAATACTAACTCTAACTATAAATCTAAACTATACATATATCTATCTAAACTAATTAAATTATACTCACAATTCTAACTATCAATTAACAACTAAGAAACTGACCTGAAGTAACACTTTAGGTTTGTCCTGTGTATGATGGTCGATTCAGCTATTTGGTGGGAGGAAACCTGCACCAGATTCTCCACAAGCTTCTCGTAAACAGAAAGTTGTTTTTCTCTTCAAATATAATTACATGACAAACAAGACACAAAAATTTACAGCAATCTTATGATTTACAAATCATAACATTTAGATAAATCTGTGTGTAAGGATTTGTACATAATGATTCAATCAACGAAGAAGAGAAATCTGTAATTCATTAACTGAAACAAATTAATTGTTGTATTTTTTAAATAAGAGAGAGATCATATATAGATTACACATTAATCAAGTCACATCAACCTGCAATAGATTACGATAGCTAAAGTAGTCTATAATCGACTGCAAAATGATATGAATAAAACTTGAAACAAAAGTTTGATATATTGAAAG
>JASDQU010945241.1:48893-70044 GCA_032191745.1 Picea mariana
ATAGTTCTCAAGCATGTGGGACAAGTCGCATATCAGTTAGCTCTGCCTAGTCAGTCGAAGCTACATCCTGTTTTTCATGTTTCATGCTTGAAGAAGGTGATTGGAACCAGGTGCCAAATTCAAACCAACCTTCTAGAGTTAGCTAAAGAAGGATCCATTTGGCTACAGCCAGAAGCAGTTTTGGACCAGCGTGAGCGTCGCCTGCATCAGAGAACCATCAAGGAAGTGATAGTACAGTGGAAAGGTATGACTCCAGCAAATGCCACTTGGGAACCAGCTACCATTCTGCAGTAGTTTCCACATCTCAATCCTTGAGGACAAGGTTGTTTTTAAGGGGGCGGACATGTTAAGGTCCTAACCTGCACATAGGTAGATCAATGTATTCGGATGTAATAAAGGTCAATATTAATAAGGCCTTTCAATAAAATATAATAAGGCGGATGTAAGAAGACCTAATAGAAGCTTCCGCTTCTAGAAGGATCTTCCTCTAGATGCTTCTCTTAATAGACATATTTAGTATAAATAAGGGTCGAGGGTATGAAAACCCTAGATTGGAGATTATTGTAGCAGAGCACTGCTCGATTGGAGGTTTCCCCCTCGAAGAGGCCTGTGAACATTGCTTTCTAAATCAAAGTGCTATTTCTATTGCTATTCTTATATCATTTCTGTGTTATTGTGAAGATTATGCTAGATATTTTACTGTTATTCTGCCATTTCTAGCATATATTTATGTTCTGCATATTTTATATATATGGTATCTTGCATATTGAAATCAAAAGATAAACATGTATAGTATTCATCTTTAAGAAGCTAATGAAGCCTGATGGTTGGAGATGAGGTCTTCAGAGCTCGAGCAACAACTTAAAAATATTCAAAACTCAGGTAGGAGTGTAATATCAGTGTACGAATTCACTACCCAGAGGTCTTTGATAGCTCATCGGGAATAAACAAGAGGATCTTGGTGATCAAGCAAAGAACTTCATTGATTTCGAACAAGGACTTGATTAGTGCTTCGGGGTGGTCGGGCATGAGGAAAAGAGACAAACTGCAGAAGGGCCAACTCAAGTTTAGTAAAAATTCCCTTGGACAAAATCACCACAAATGATGAGACTCAGGGAGCATGGCATTGACATAATTTCACGATGCAGAAGGCAACGCAAACTCTCCATACGTTTGTAAGGATAACCAAATGGAGGAGGACACAACTCTATGTAGTGAGAACAACTTCCTAAGGTCATACTAAATCCTAGAGATTGGAAAACAAACAGAAGGATGTCATTTATCCAAGCGTGACTCATTATGCTGCTAACATAAAGAAAATACTTTTCCCTTCCTCTTTTTGGGGTATATATATATTTTTTTTCTTTTTCAATAATTTTGGAAATCTTGAAAAAGAATAAGAGAATTCTATGTTACAAAGGAGGAACGAGTGTCATAGACATACTAGTTCGAAGTGCAAGGAACACACTGATTCTCAGAGCATGGGGACATATGCAGGAAAATGACACTTGGGAAAAATCCTCCATGGGTCAAGGTGTCAAGACGCAGAGTCAAAGTGCTACAAGGCTTGTGTATAAGGCATGCTTCAGATGGTTCAGTTGAGAGCAACATGGAGCCGAAATTAGGCCAAAGACATAGGAATGCAAATGTGATTAATAAGACACAATGATAATTTCCTTCAATGTAATTTTAATGAGCCCAAAGAAGGTAAGATCGACAGTTTTTCATTTTTAGAGAGTCTGAAAAATCATAAAAAGAGACTCTACTGGGGTACCCTTTTCGAAGGTAGTCTAGTCGGTTCGAAAAAGGGGTAAAMTAACACCGAACAAACATCTATTCAAAATCATTTTAATGAGTGTGACAAAGACAAKATCACTCAACAATATTTTCATATTTAAGGAGTCTGAAAAGAGGTTAACTATGGACTATATAAGGGATGTTCTTCTTGACCAATTTAACGAGTGAGAAGAAACAAGGTCACTCGACAATATTTTCAATTTTAGGGAGTCTGAGAAGAKCTTAAATATGGACTCCATGGGGATGCTCTTCTTGACCAATTTAACGAGTGTGAAGAAACAAGGTCACTCGACAATCTTTTCAATTTTAGGGAGTCTGAAAAGAGTTTAACTATGGACTCTGTGGGGGTTCCTTTCTTGTAAATTTAGTCCCTCGGGCCCGAAAAAGGGTTAAATGTATACCTGAGAATAGTCTTCTAGAGAAATGAGGCCCCTAGAGTATACCTTTGTTCGTACATTTGACCATCCGGACCGAAAAATGGGTAAACTACCGCCAGACATACGTGCCTTAGGATTTTAGTTTGGTGAGCGTGAAGGGCAACAAGATTTCTCGACAATATTTTCATGTTTAGAGGGTCTGAAAAGGGATTAAAAGAAGACCTGTTGTTTTGGGAGTTCCGAGGGTGAAATGAAGAGTGATAACATATTAGACATGTGAAGGACCAAACTCGTAATCAAGATAGGACTAAAAGGACTCATGAGCCTAAAATCATTAGCGACGACATGGACACCAATATGTAACCAAGATTTACCTAGGGAAAACATGTGAAGGAAGGATCTACCACTAAATTACGACACTTTTAGAGAAGGAGTGAGGTTTATATGTCGTAATTCAATGGGATCGATCCTATGGCAAAGAGAAAAAGACAATGAGGTCCAACAAGTGGAGGTGGAATCTTATCTTAAATGCACAAAGTTTGAAAAAATACTTTTCACCAAAGGACCTTAAAAGTGCACCAACTCTCAAAAATTTTACCAAACCAAAAGTAAAATGCATCGTAACATCCCAAAAGAAACTTGAGAACCACATTAAATGTTTTTCAGGCTAAAACAATGACAAAAGGGTCCAAAAAATGACAAAAAGGGGCCAAAAAGTCTATAAATAGAAGTTGGCAGCTGATTATCACCATTGTAAATTGATAATTGACAAAAAATTCAAAAACACCCCTTTGCCGAAAGAGTTGATTCTGGGAGCTTCAGTGGACGAAACGAAATTTCGATTGGACCAAGTACAAACTAGCCTCTCCTACATTTCCACTCTTCTTTTTTGCATTTCCTTTTGTTTTTTGGAGGGTTGTTGACCTTTAAAAAGGTCGGCCCTACATGTACGCAGGTTGTCTTAGGACAGCCCACATATGACCGCGTGCAGAAAACGATCTGCATGCGTGCATATGCGACTATGTCCAATACAGCCTACGTACACCCTCCAATATGTGAAAAAAATGAAAAARAAAGAGTTAACTTCCCATGAACTTGTCATTTTGTAGGATGTATGCCCATTGGAGAGAGAGGGAACATGAATAAATTGATTTTTTGGTCTCACAAGACCCTGCTGCTATCGTTGTATTAGCGCAATGTGGGTTGTTGAAATTCTTCCAGTGTCTGTTCACGAGGGCACAACCCAGGTTGTTGAATGCTTTGATAGATTACAGGCATCCTGATATTGAAGAATTTATGCTTGAGGGGTAGTCCTTGACTCCTACGATTGAACATATTTACTTCTTGATTGGTCTCTTGAGGAGAGGGGATCCAGTAAACTTGCGTACCTTTCCCCCCAGGCCTCACAACATTGAGGAGTTTATTGGACTCCATTGCAAGGTTGGTACTCAAAAAGTGTGTTTTCAGGTGTCGATAAACAAGATCAATAATCTATCGATGAAAGTGATAGTGTTACTCATTGGGCGGATCACTGGATCTGCGGCTTTACATTAGGCCTCCCGGGTGCACATGCATTGTGCAGTGCAGTTCTTAAATGCACAGATTTTCGACTAGAGTACAACCATGCTAGATTACATGAAGAGACAAGTAACAGAGTGTCGGATATGAGAGAAAAAAAAATTGGATTCAGGACTGTTTTATGTTCCTTTTTCTTCGAGAGGGTATGTAGTCTTAGTCCGCAAGAGATGATACGAGGGCACATGGCCTCTCTCCCAGCATTATGCATATGGGCGGTGTTGATGCCGCGACAGGGGGGATGGAGGACAGTAGAGGCCTTCGATGATAATTTTTTTGACTGGTTGGCACGACAAATTCTAACAATAGAGGACTACCCTATGTCATGATCAACTTTTCTATAGATCCTGACATGCTTGTACCTCCCAGAGTGGAGTGAGGAGAGATGGGTATGTTTTTTTTTCAGAGTTATTTCATTTTTATTTATTTTTATATATATCATTTTTTTTGTATACCAGAGTATCTAAAACTTATGTATTTGTTATTTACAAATGTGGGACCAGTGCATCTAGCATACTTCTCGAGGACTAGGCAGTGTCCTCGAACAGAGGCAGGACTAGCCACAACCGCCAGACTAGTAGCAGCAGCAGGGGGGCCTCCAGTCAGAGAGGCTGAGAGAGTATTGAGATGGGTGGAGTGGAACCTCACTGCACTCATTCATGCAGTCCCTATGGCAGAGATCGAGGATCTGCCACCAACGATGCAACCTCACATAATTGGGGTACCACGGCCTTGGGTCCAACTCTTCTAGCATTTGGAAAACGTCATTGTTCATTATGGAAGGGCCAACAGGCCCCGCCCTTAGCTAGGCTAGACTACTTACGTGTCGAGGCACCTTTTGTATATTTTTTAGGGCATAAGCCCCATGACTCTTACTGGACATATTTTTTAGGCACTTGCGCCCACCTATGTACTCTGATATTTTCGATATATATATGCATATTTACATCTTTTTATGTATTATGGATTACATTTATTTACAAATGTATTTACATGTGTGTGTGTGTGATTTTTATTACATGTGTGCAATATGCCAATCTAATACATGATTGAATAGAGTATCAGTGAATTGATTCAATCTCCTAGGAACATAGATATACATAATGTAATCAAAGCTTTGTTCTAAGAGACATACCCTAAGGAACCATCAGTGTAGAGTAGGATCATAAATGTGGTAAACCCCATTTAACCGAGACACAACTAGCTGAGCATCTAAGTAGACCCGGAGGTGAGATATACCATGCGACAAAGCGTCAAGAAGCAACTCTAAGATTTCGTTGTATTCGATGACATTGTTTGTGCTGTCACCTAGACATATACTTCCTGAAGATAGCAAATAGCCCTAAGGTGTGAAAATAACCCAATCTATGGAAGAAATCCTCTGAGTGTTCCAGCTAGCACCATCCACAAAACCAATGAACACCTATGATTCACTTGAAATTTTCCATAGTGAAAAAGATGACAACAAAAATGACACATCCATAAAACAAAAAGACAAAAACTAAAAATAAAATGTATAAGAACTATACATAGCTACAAGAAGTCACCCAAGGTGACCCACCTACGAGTAATACTTCTTGAGGTAGAGCCCATTTCTAGGCTCCTCCAAAGCATTTCCCTCAAATTCCATTAGATGATAAGCACCCTTCTTTAGAACCTCCTTCACGATGAAAGGTCTAAACCACATGGGTTTGAACTTGCCTGCCCCCAGGGGGTCCTTATCTTGGTCATAGACCAGGACAAGGTTGCCTTCAGAGAAAATCCGAGGATGAATGGACCTATCATATTGACAGTTGACCTTTTTTTTGTGATCCTCGTTAGCCAAGGCTACATTATGACGTTGGTCATCGAGTTTCTCAAGATATAATAAATGATCTTCAGGTGGTGAAGTGTCTGGCAATAATTGTACCACTAACTTTAGAGATGGGATCTAGAACTCTATAGGAAAGACTGCTTCCAGCCCGTAAATGATTTGAAAAGATGAGAAATTGGTTGCAATATTAATAGACGTTCGATAGGCCCATAATTCCGAGTACAACATCAAATGCCAATTTTACTTGGCTGAATTGTTTGTTCATTGTAGAATAGTCTTAAGGGACTTATTCACAGCTTCCAACTGGCCATTCGCTTGTGGGTAGTATGGTGACGAATGTTCTTGCCTCAACCCAAGATTTGATGTTAACTCAGACATCATTTTATTCTAAAAGTGACTGCCATGGTCAGTGAAAATCTCTCTCGGGACGTCGAACCTTGCTATTATTTGGTTAAACAAAAAGAGAGTTGTTGTCTCGCCATCATCTTTAAACATTGGCATAGYCTCAACCCACTTCATGAAGTAGTCTGCTACTACAATGATATAATGGTTCCCCATTGTTGAAGGGGGGTTCCATGTAGTGTAATATATCCCCCACTTGGTGAASGGACCAACTGTGATGACGGGAAACATGGGAGTGGGGTGTGCCCTCATCTTCCGAGAGAAGATCTAACACAGGTGGAACTTCTTGACCAATTCAACACAATCTTTGATTAATGTCGGCCAAAAGTAACTGGCTCATAGAATCTTTTGGGTTTTTSCCAACCTAGATAGATGACTGCCACATGCTCCAGTGTGTCAATTGTTAAGTACAATTTTYGCTTCTTCATGAGTGAGACACCGGTGAAGGATGCAATCTACACCTCGAGGATACAGAGTGTCCTCGAGTATGAGATAGTTCTTGGCCTAATGGTGTATACGATGACGCTCATCATGAGAAGTAGAGGTGGGGAACCTMAAAGTATGGATATAGACTAGTATATCTCCCTACCAGGGGTCTGAAGACRTGATCAAAAACATGTCTCCCTTGATAGGAGACTCCTTAGGTATAACATCACCTRATTCAACCGAAAGTTACGATATGAGTTCCATGAAGAGCAACGACTTTTTGGATTTTTCCGAAACAAAATCCAAGTCGAATTCCTAGAGGATAACTATACATATACTAATATTTCCGCTGATTACACGTCGTGTCAAAACGTATTGAAATGGATTCACAATAGCAATGATGATGGTATTGCGAAAAAAGATGTAATGAAGAAACCGCTAGACAACATGAACTATTGCCAACACAAGTTTTTCAACGTGAGAATAATTGATTTCTAGTCCAAGAAGGCCTCAGCTCAGGAAATAAATCACGTATTCTAAGAGAAAATCATTCTCATGAACCAAAACCATACCGATGGTCAACTCCACATCGACCAAGTACAATAAGAAATCTTTATTATAATTGGGTGGTCGAAGTAGAGGGGCAGACGTGAGGGCACGTTTCAATGCTTTGGAAGAGCGTTGAGCAACTTCGTTTTAATGAAAAGGAACATCCTTCTTTAGTAAATGAATGAAACACTTTGTGATCTCGCCATAGTTTGCGATGAAACGTTGTAAAAATTTTGATTTTCCCTGTAGCCTCTGAAGCTAAGGGATTGTGCATGAGGGAGGAAAATGAACTATCGCCTCAACCGTTAGAGGATCGACCATGATCCTTGTTGTCAAAACTATGAAACCTAGCAGACGAACCATTGTTATGCAGAAAATGAATTTGTTTGGATTTAAGCGAATCCTGTAGTAGTGACATCGCTTAAAGATGAGTTGGAGGTGTGTGGGATTATCATCTCTCTTACAAGATTATGATGCTAAATCATCAAGACAAGCCTCGACTATGTGTTTGAGATCGTGGAAAGCAAAAGACATAGCCCACTGAAAAGTAGCTCCAACATTTTTCATACCAAAAGGCATATTCCGATAAGCGAATGTACCCCATGGACAAATGAAAGCAGTTTTGTGTTCGTCTTCAGGCTTGATCTGCATTTGATTGTATCTCAAAAAACCATCCATGAAAGAAAAGGCCTCGAAACCTGTGCATTCATCGACTATCTAGTCAATAAATGGCGTGGGGAAATTATCCTTTAGACAGGCCTTGTTCAAATCACTGAAGTCCATACATATGCAAATCGTACACCGGTTTTTTGTTGACTAGCACAGGATTTGACACCCATTGATTCAATTGAACATGGTAGATGAAACCAGCTTTGAGTAGTTTCTCTACTTTAGCCTTAATAACTTCTTCTTTTCTAGGATTAACCAAATGAATCTTCTACCAGACCGGCTAAGCATCAGGATATGTCATGATTTCATGTTCGATGATCCTTGGATCTATGCCTAGCATTTCCTCGTAATACTAAGAAAACACGTTGCAGAATTCTTTAAATAAATCTTTGTATATTCGAATCTCGTCTGGGGAGCAGTCCGCTCTGACAAAGACATTATTCATGACTCCAAGGGTTCTAGAGATATCAATAGGTATCATTTTAGTGATGGTTTCCATATTTCCTTCAGCGAAAACAACGTGCATAGCCAAAGGATTGATAGGACAAGCCCTATCTCCAGTCATAGTCATAGTGAATTCACCTGCTTCAATTCTTTTTAACTTTGGGAGGAAATAAGATCTGTTATGGAGATCATTCTAGGTTCTATCTAGACTAGTCATTGCCTCAATAATCACCTCATCTGAGGGCAATACTAAGTCTAAAGAATCAGTATCGGCAAGGGAACCTTGAGCCCAAATAGGCTCGAGAACCAGATCTAACTCTTGTGTGAGAGTTGGATTAGAGTCGGTGGAAGCTTGCTAGACTATAGAGTATGCAACTTCTACCACGGACAAAGGCATGGCCATGCCATGGTGCCTTGTCCCTTCCATCATGGCTGATGGGGAAGGAAGAGTCTACGGATCGTTAAAATAAGTCATGCAAAATGACGAGATTTGAAGTATTTCAGCCCTAGGCTAGTCGAGGACAGTCGATATGTATTGGACATTATCGGTCAGAGGTGGGTGATTGAAAATACCCATCAAAGGTGGGCACAAACCAACCCCTATGTTGACGATGATGGGTTGAGGGTTGTCAATCATCGGGACCGTGGATACCCCCGATGAAGGGTCAGGATGGGAGAAGTATAACTGATCAATGGAAATGATCTCTCTCGTGTGGAAACAAAAATACCCAAAAAAATTTCATGACCACTTCTTGCATAGCATAGGTCCAAATCCTTCCTAACAATATATTGTAGTCGAGAGATGCATCAACCACTTGAACCTCAACGCACACAATCTTCCCCTCTAACTGGATGGGGAAAGAGGGGTTGATTCCATGTGGTCAGAATGAATGACCGTAGAAAGCGGTAAGAAGAGTAGATGAAAGAGACAAAATGGGTTTTCCAATGGCCTTCCAACACGCCAAAGACATCATGCATGTCGAGGCACCCTCATCAACCACCGTGCATAAAATGTTCCCAGTAAAAGTTTTCATGGTGTAAGGCATTACTATATGAAACGCCATGTGGTAAGGGAGACAATGTTTTAAGTCGGTCGTATAAAGCATGATCGTTCCCAGATTACAAGTCTCAACAGATCCTAAGGTAGCTAACAGATCCTTTCTCTAGGAAGGGTAGCTATGGAGGAGTTCCAAAGAAAACATTGCATAAGGGGTTTGAGACAAATCTTCTACCACAGAGTAGTTCTAGGTGACCCTTGTTCTTGGATTGTGGGAATCTTTCTTGAACGCACCTTTTGGGATGCGTGTCATTGTTTCACCCAATGTATTCTCAATATGGAGAGGAAGAGGTGGGTTCTTAGCTTCTTTACCCTTCTTAGAGGTGTTTGGAATTCTATAGTCGTGTGTCCTAGTTTCTATATAAACACTACCTTTCATCATGTACACATTCGTGGATGAAGGGTTACTTGAAGATGGAGGGGGTACCTGACTGCCCCCTTCCGTGCTCAAAGAGGCTTGAGTTAAATTTTTCCCATGTGGAAATGGGTTCGTAAACATGAAAATATGTTGATGTGCCAATAACTTCTGGGCCTCTGCAAGCCGAGGGCACTAGTGAGTCGGATGGTCTTTCGTGCAAAGATTACGCAGATACTTTGACTTCTTATTTTTTGTGTTCCCTCGCCAACATTATTGGTAGGTTTCTTATCCCCCTTACCCTTATTTCACTACTTCTTCTTTCTGTTAGGCTGTTGGGTGGCCTTCGGGTTTGTCGATTACACACTTTGTACATCCGACATTTGATTAGAGGGAGTAGCCAAACCAGAGGTCTGGTTGGTTGATTTCTACTGTATTGACAATTGTTGCAATTGATTTGATAGCTGGTCAACGAGATTTGTTTGTGATGAACCAAAAATACCATCGGCATGTGGTACAGATCTCTTTGTGGTCTTGTCAAGTATCAACTACAGTGCTTCTAGAAAAACTTTGTAAAGTAAACCAGATTGAGAGAAAATCAGCTCTAGCTGTTGAGCTCTCATTATTGCTTCTTCCTCTTAAAATACCCCTAATGTTGCGATGTCTTTAGATAACTGTGGTACCAAAGAATTAAGGAACCACTCAAGAAGGAATGCTGGTGGGACTGGTACTTTTATCAAACTCTTCTGACATCTCCATTCTTGGATGTGATTGGAGATTTGGTCTTCCTTTGTCTACTCAAAGTTGTCCAACAATTCAGTGTGGGCATCGTATCTCATAGGTAGTTGAAAATGGTTTAAGAAAACCATCGCCAATTATCCAAAGGTAGAGTATCTTGAGTGATTGAGCTCGATGTACCATTTCATAGCACTCATGTTGGCCCTTGGTTAATGAAGCAAGCAAAGATCAAGGAAGAAAAGGAAAAATGTGAACTGCGCAGAAGGCATGGTGACTGTTACTGGGTCGAAGTGAGAAAAAGAGAAGAAAAGATGGAGCGAAGTAAGAGGAAGAAAGACGTTGAACATGAATATCGAGGATGATATATCAGAAAGGAAGATGGATCATGGACAACTCAACAAGAAGAAAAAGCCACCGTTATATACTTTGAAGCACCGCGCGAGGAGGAAGGAAAGACAGGTTGGCAAAGCCCCGAAAAAGTGGGTCAAGTTGACCTAGGGTTTTAGACACCTAGGGTTTTAGTATATAGGGTTTTGACACTTAGGTATTGACCTAAGGCTGTCGATGAGCTATTGTAATGTATAAATAGAGGTCTAAAGGACTAGGGATGGGTTGTTGTTATTATTGTTGATACTAAGTTGGATGAGGATTCATTACTATTGTGTGATTGAGTGAGTACGATTGTGTGAGAGAGAAGTGTTGAATGTAGAGCCTTCTGGTATTGTAATATCTTTAGCTGGGTGCGAAGATCAATCCTGCAGCTTGGCGTGTAGGAAGGGGAGAGATAGAGAAGAGAAGAAAGAAGATCTACTAGCTAAGAGCGCAGACAAGAACTGTATGCTTCATCTTAATATATTATAAAGAATAGTTTTATGGACATAGCCCTAGAGAGAGGGTGAACCATGTATATCTGTTGTTGTATGTGTGATTGATGTTCTGTTATTTTTCATTTGACATCTTTCTATTTGTGTTATTGTGTTAGATCTGATAGATAGTTGCACAGAGTAGATCTGAATTGGTAAATGATATATAAATGTTGTATTTCTCTTGTCTTAGATCCACCTAGTATTCCCTTTGGTTGTAGACATCTCTTTCCTGCAACCCCCCCATAGCTACCTCGGGTGAGACTGCATATGCCTCATAGGTGTTGCCGAAAGGGCCAATAGTTATGTCTTGTTGGTGTTCTCTTGGAGATAAACCCTGGGTCTACCCATTTTCCAACAAATGGTTCTGTTGTCAGGACTGGAATATTCTTGAGGGAATTTCAAGGTGGTTTCCATCAAAGACAGAGATTCAGAAGTGGATAGAGGATCAAGAAAAGGACTTATTTGAAGCCCAGAACAAGAACCCTAATCTTAGTACAGAAGATTGGTTGGAGAGATATATCTTTACTGATATACATGAGATTTTGTTTGGAGGGATTCATAAGGAGCTATACAAGTGTTTAGCTAGGATAGAAGATACCCAGTTTGAGATCAAAGCTAGGCCACCTATGGTTTGGACATCGGATCTGATCAAAAGGGTCAAGAGGCTTGATAACTCCATGTCAAGAGAAGTAGATCACTGGTTTGAAAGTACCATTGGAGGGTATATCACCGAGTTTGTTGTTGATAGAGTAGAATCATATAGCCAAGCACAGAGATACTTCTTTAAGGGACCTAGAGGAAAAATTTTACATTTTTTGAAGTTGAAGATGAATATGCTATTGCATGAGAAGAACCTCTTGAAGATATAGTGGTCTGTTGGATCAAAGAAATAATGTTTAAGAACTCAGACAGCGACAATGACACAGAGGCTGGACATACATGCAGTGGGAGAGTGTTCATAGAAGTTCCTCTTGCAAACCTATTTAAGTAGAACTACGGGGACGAGGGATTCTACAGTGGAGAAGAGGCAGATCTGACCGACGAATATTATTCAGAGTCTGTTGGGCCAGAGGAAGGGAAAATTGAAGAACCTCATCGGGAAGAGCCAAAAGATTTAGGAACTACGTAGATTGTTTAAGTAAGTACTATTACTCCTCCTGTTGATTCAACAGTGTTAAGAAATTAGAGTAATCATAGTCACCCGAGCTTTCAAAGCACTATCACTAGTAGCCCAACACCTACTCAGTCAGGAAACCTAGAAAGATCTATGGAAGATTAGATGAGGTTACCCACCTTCAAAGGATATGGATCTGAAGATCCTGATCATCATTGGTTTCTCTGTAAATTCGTATGGAGTATTAATAACATCAACGATGAAGCTGTCAAACAAGCTCAGTTTAGTACTACCCTAAGAGACCGTGCACTGAGATGGTACATGAATTTGTTAAGGGAATTTCCCAGACTAAACTGTTGAATGAGATCAAGAATGCATTGATTTCAGAGTTCAAGAAACCCAAGTCAGAGTCATAGTGCATTACAAAACAAAAATAAATCAAGCATAGAATAGTTGAACTGGTATGGGAGTTCGATCAAAGGTTTAAAACCTTGACGGGCCACTTGAGTTTCCATATCCTAGACGAGTAGAAAAAGGAATGGTTCATTGTTTCTCTCTTACCACACATTAGATTTCCTCTGATGCAACAAAAGATTTCTTCATAGGCTGAGGCGTTGGATATCACCATGAAGCTAGAATCAACCCACATGGGACAATCCAGCTCGTGTATGAGTCAAATCTTGAGTCAACTAACTAGTTTGTCTCTACAGGATGAAGATATGAAGAAAGACAAGGGAAAAGACAAAAGGGAAGATATATTTAGTGTCAGATGCAAATCAGAAGGCCATGACAAGGAGCATTGTCCCCTATTCCATGAATACTTGTCCTCTGGAGCTCCGAGCCCCTTGAATCAAGTTACCCTAGCCTGGTTTGAGGTATGTATAAATAGACATCACCCTGGTGAGTGCTATTACATGAAAACATATGTTCAGACACCCACAAAGTTTTATTGCAAATTCTATAAGTCCATGGGGCATGATGATAGGAATTGTAGGGCTTACGACCGCATGCACAAAAGGTCAAGGGATATATACAAAATTCAAGGCAAAGTATAGCAAGAAGGAAACACTACGCAGTATAACTTCCCTGGGAGAGGAAACTTCAACCCTCGTGGTGGATTCTGAGGAAGAGGAAGAGGAAGAGGTATGGTTCGAGGTCGAGAAAAGATAATCTGTTATAACTACACATAACCAGGACACTTGGAAAGAGACTGTCAGAACCCGTGTACCACTTGCGGCTATTGCAACTCCTTCAAGCATATTATCAAGGAATGTCCAACATTGCTGGCTAAACTTCAAGAGAGACGGGGACCTCAGTAGAACTTGCAAATACAATTAATAAAAGTATAACCTCACAGAGCAGACCCTAGAGTCGTTGTTATCACTCAAGGATGCATTGTTACAGGAGAAGACAGAATGATCCAAGGAAAGACTACAAAATAACCAGGAGTCAAGAAATCTGTAGAGAAGACACAAAATTTGGATGCAAAGAAAGAAAAACAAATGTTCGAGGAGGCAAGAAGAGAATTCAAGAGAGACCAAGGTTCTTCATCAAATACATGACCATAAGTACGATAATGTGGAATGCCTCTGGCATTCAATCAATTTGCTTCATCTGAAGATGGAAATGAGGCAAGTAAACTCGTCAGCTTCTTGTATACATTTATAGAGCTGATTAAAGATGGGAGAGCCATACAAAAACTGCAAAATTTGGTCAGACAGTATGAGAGAGGAATTGTAGATCCTTTACTGAATAAAGTAGTACATCAACTATCCAAGAAGAGAAGGAAAAATAAGGAACTACACCTGAATGCTCATATTGGAGAGTATGATATAGACTATGTGGTCCTTGACTTAGGGTCAGAGTTCAATGTCATGACGAAGAAAACCTAGGCACTGATGGGAAAACCTAATTTGATCTATTCCCCTATCAGACTTAGGATGGATAATCAGCAAGATGTCATCCCCTTTGGAATATTCGAACATGTCCCTGTGGACATTGACAGAGTGAAGATGTTTGCAGACTTCGAGGTAATTGAGATAGTTGATGATATCTGTCCTTACCCTGCATTGTTAGGAATTGATTGGGATTTCAATAATTCCACTGTGGTAGATTTAAATAAAAGACAAATGACGTTTTATGGAGATGGCCTGAGGGTCATTTCAGCTTTAGATGCTGATGAAGGTTAGCGATACACAAAGCCCATCAGATAAGAAGACCGTGCATATGAACTGGAAAACATATACAATTTAACATCCAGACAACAACATTACATTAATCCTACGGCTGATGGAAATTTGAGCTGGAAAAGTGACAGTGCGTGTTCATCAGATTCAAAAGAAGCACTGGAGAAATGGAAGAACAAAATGTATGAAGTATCTACAAGCATATGCGCTAGATTAACTAGATAAGTACGCTAGATCGACACAACAATAAGTAACTTACCCACCTTTGATGGTCTAAATCCTTTAGAAACCTTCTTGTCAGACTTTGAAGAAAGTGTACCAATGCAACAAAGATTGTTGGAAATGGATGAGGCCTTGAAATACACACCAGCAAGATGGTAGGGGACACACAAAAACAACATTACAGAATGGGTACAATGTCGTAATCTGATGAAAACACGGTTCTTGACACAAGTAGAAGGCTGTGAAGTTAGATGCATAGGTTGGAGTTGTCCGAAGGACCATGTGCAAAGTTGCGAGGAAGCATGGAGCAATATTCCTCAAGAGAAGTGGGTGCACAAATTTGTCAACACATTGGACACAACCCTTATCAACTGGTACCTTCAAGCAGAGATGTGCCTCATCACTGCAGATTGGGAAGGTATGAATCAGAACTTTGTTACCACTTTTTTACTTGAAATCCAATATGCTACAGTAGATCAAGCATTATAGTTTGTAAGACAGAAAGTGTTCGAGGAGGCACCCAACCTCCCTTTGGAACAAGAAGAGGATGAATGGACTGCACCTCTCTAGAAACTACAAGTCTGTTACAACATCAATATTGATGAAGACGATGATCCTAGGAAGCTGAACATCACAGAAACATAAGTCCATAGAGATGTGGAAGGACCAGGAGTTGCACTATCATTTATTGGACAGTCAATCAATATCAAGAAAGTCAATATTGGAATAGAGAAAACACCAAAGCTTGCAAATGTTGGAGATTATTGGGATGTTGCCACTATTGACAAGATCACAAAATTTCTATATGAGTATCAGTACTTGTTTCCAATCAATTTCACTGATATGAAAGGCATTATAGGGCCTATGGGAGAGATGTGAATCCCTTTGAAACTAGATGCAAGGCCAGTCAAATAGAGACCCTACATATTAAACCCTAAATATAAGGAGAAAGTGAAGATTGAGCTCGATAGAATGCTAGAAGCAAGGATTATAGAACCTGTCGAAGAATCAGAATGGATTATCCCTATGATGTTACAAGACAAGAAGACAGGAGAGATCAGGATCTGTGTAGATCTCAAGAAGCTGAATGATGCCTGTTTGCATGACCCCTTCACTACACCATTCATTGATAAAGTGTTAGATAATGTAGGAGGCCAGGAGATATATTATTTTACAGATGGATTTTTAGGATACCATTAGATCTGGATTGCCAAGGAAGATCACCATAAGACCAATTTTTCCATAGAATGGGGATCCTACCAATATACACTAATGTCATTTGGACTGAAAAGTTTCTAGAAGAATACTTTGATGATTGGACTATCCTTATTTTATTGAAAAAGCATATCGAATGTTTAAGGCTAATGTTGGAAAAGTGAAGGCAATGTCAGATTTCCTTAAACCTGAAGAAGTGCATTTTCTTTTCACCATTTGGAGTGTTGTTAGGCCATATTGTATGCAAGAAGGGATTGCTGGTAGATCCATCTAAAATTGCCATCATAGTTGATCTACCCCCTCCTACTTCAGTCAAACAGCTGTGCACTGCGTTGGGACACACTAGATATTACGGAAAGTTCATTAAAGGCTATTCCCATATTATGGCACCCATGGAGAAGATTTTGAAGAAAGACTGTCAATTTCATTGGACAGAAGAATGCCAGCAGAGCTTCGACATGCTGAAATAGAAAATGGTTACTACGCCTTTTTTGGTTTTCCTAGATTGAAGAAAGGAATTTCACGTGCATGTCAATGAATTTTCCATTGCATTAGGAGATGTGTTAGCGCAACTAGTAATAGGAGACATCAAACACCCATTATCCTTTGCTAGCGGGAAGCTATCAACATCAGAGAACAATTACACCACTACCTAAAGAGAAGGTCTATCCATGGTGTATGTGCTACAGAAGTTTCGCCACTACTTGTTGGGAGGACATTTTAAAATGTTCACTGATCATTTCGCACTGAAATACCTAGCCAACAAGCCAGTGTTGGGGGGGAGAATATGCAGATGGATTCTTCTATTTTAGGAATATGATTTTGAGATCGTGGTTAAGACAGGAAGAATGAAAAAAGGTCCTGACCACTTGTCGAGGTTGGAACATGGAGAAGAGCCTACTAGTTTGGAGGATACACTATCGGATGCACAATTTCTATCCATTAGAAAGATTGATGACCACTTTGTTGAAATAGTCCATTTTCTGTCAATAGGAATGGCACCTAGTGAATATACAATCAACCAGAAGAAACAACAAGTAGTGTGTGCTGCAAAATTTTCACTTATAGCTGGACAAGTATACAAGATGGGACCTGATGAGATACTAAGGAGGTGTGTTATGGAGATAGAGCGATCGTTGATCCTCTTCCAAGCACATGAAGGCATCACGAGAGGAAACTACATAGGGAAGGAAACTACGCATAAGGTTCTTAGAGATGGCCTTTGGTGGACTACCCTACACATCAATGCTAAGGAATATTACAGAGCCTATGATGTATGTAAATGAGTTTGAAAACCGTCTAGAAGAGATGAAATGTCATTAGCACCACAACTAACCCTACAAGCATTTGAGAAATGGGCCATTGACTTCATGGGACCTATTAACCCACCAAGGAAGTGCATAGGATCAAGGTACATAATCACTGTGACATGGTACTTGACCATATGGGCCGAAGCAAGAGCAGTTAAGGATAGTAGTTCCACTACAGTTGTGTGCTTCATATTTGATGACATCATAACCAGGTTTGGATTCCCAAAGACCCTTATGAGTGATCAAGGCACACATTTCATCAATAAAACAATTGAAGCCTTGACTAAGGAATTTACAGTCCATCACCAGAAGAGCACACCTTACCATCCACAAGAGAATGGGATAGTCGAAGCATTCAACAAGATTTTGGAGACAACGCTAATGAAKATTTGCAGTGTGAATAGGGATGACTAGGATTTAAGAATACCAGCACTACTATGGGCCTACMTAACCACTTGCAAGAAGCTAACAATACAAAYGCCATTCAAACTGGTTTATGGTATCAAAGTTGTCATCCTAATGGAATATTTGGTACCAATCCTAAGAATTGTTGMCTTTAAATATATGGATGACACTGGYGCTCTTCGAGAGAGTCTTGCGCAGTTGGTCCAACTGGAAGAAGAACAATTCATTGTAGGATTTCACCAGTAGGTTCAGAAGGAAAGAGAGGAGGCCTACCMTGACAGACATGTCAAGAAGAAGGTATTTAAGCAAGGTGATTTGGTAYTGGTATATGACAGTAAGTTCATGAAGCATCTCGAGAAGTTCACAATGCATTGGCTTGGGCCATATGAGGTTGCCTATGTTGCAGAAGGAGAAGATGCATAGTTGAAGACTTTGAATGGAGAATGGAAGGAAGGTTTGGTGAATAGGATACAGCTGAAGTTGTCCTATGACAACYAGTTGCCTCGCATCTCTCAGTAAAAGCATGAGGAAAAAGGTCTAGGTACTAGTTTTAGTTGAAACTGGGTACCAAACACAGTGAAGACAGTTTGCACAAGGAAGGAAGGGAGGACTACAGCTGGGAGCACAGGCTGCCCCGCGCAGTATGAAGAGGAAGAAAAATAGGAAGTGGATATCTGAAGTGCCTTGGGACAATTAATAGGTGAGTGTTGGGGACCTGTTGGCCCTTGGTTAAGGAAGCAAGCGAATATCAAGGAAGAAAAGGAAAAATGCGAACTGCGTGGAAGACATAGTGACTGTTACTGGGTTGAAGTGAGAAAAAGAGAAGAAACGAGGGAGTGAAGTGAGAGGAAGAAAGACATTGAATGTGGAGATAGAGGATGACAAATAATCAAGGAAGATGGATTGTGGACAACTCAACAAGTGGAAAAAGCCATCGTTGGATACTTTGGAGAACCATGCGAGGAGGAAGGAAAGACAGGTCAAGTTGAACTAGGGTTTTAGTATCTACGGTTTTGACACTTAGGTCTCGACATAAGGTTGTCGGTGAGCTATTGTAATGTATTAATAGAGGTCTAAAGGACCTGGGATGGGTTGTTGTTATTATTGTTGGTACTAAGTTGGTTGAGGATTCATTACTATTGTGTGACCAAGTGAGTATGATTGTGTGAGAGAGAAGTGTTGAGTTTAGAGCCTTCTAGTATTGTAAGATCTTTAGCTGGGTGTGAAGATCAATATTGCAAATGGGTGCGCGGGAAGGGGAGAGATAGAGAAGAGAAGAAAGAAGATTTGCTAGCTAAGAGCACAGAAAAGAGTTGTATGCTTCATATTGATATATTGTAAAGAACAATTATGTGGACTTATCCCTAGAGAGAGGGTGAACCATGTATATTTGGTGTTGTGTGTGTGATTGATGCTTTATTTGTCATTTGACATCCTGCTATTTGTGTTACTATGTTAGATCTAATAGATAGTTTCATGAATTAGATATGAATTGGTAAATGATATATAAACATTGTATTGTTTTTGTATTAGATCCACTTGGTATTCCCTTTGGTTGTAGACATCTCCGTCCTGCAACCCCCCCATAGCTACTTCGGGTGAGATTGCATCTGCCTCACAGGTGTTGCCGAAAGGGACAGTTGTTAGGGCTTGTTGGTGTGCTCTTGGAGTTGAACCCTAGTTTTTCCCCTGTCCCAACAACTCCTGATAAGAGTGCATTGAAAAAAATGCAACTGAATGGAGTCATCTCTCAAAGAGTTGGACGAGCACCATAAATGGAAGGTAGTCACATGATCGTATGGATCTTCATTAGGCTTAGATTCGAAATTTGGAATGTTCGAAGGCAACTTGGTTGGCATGGGAGGCCAATGTGGATAGTGACAGATGGGGTCGTTTAATAACTTTGTCAAGTCTGACAGGTGCAAAGTTGCCAGAAATGGTAATTTGGGTTGTTGATTATAACCAGGGAAAAAGGATCATGGAGTTTGGTTGGCACAAGGTAGCCAGGAAAATTTAGGTTACTGTCCAGGGTTCTGGTAATAACCATGTCCCTGACCTGGGTATGGATTCTGCACTTGTTGAGACGTCATCGACGGACTCCCATAATAGGATGTAAAAGATTCAGTGTGTATTGCATTCCAAGGATTTTGGGAGTCCTTGTGTGGAAGGAAGTCCTGAGTTTTCCCCCTGTGCAGGAATAGTACCCTACATAGGATTTTGTTGTCCATAACTAGGGTTTCCCTCGGCCGAGATGACAGCTAACGAAAATGCATTTTTACCAAACGCGTTGAACAAAGAGAACGGTTTCGAACCTACCGGCATGCTATAAGAAGGAATTCCTTGAATACCTGCTCCAAATGAACTATAGTTTATGTTCGGCCCGATGGAGTGCTGGTGAGCACTGCTAAGCGAAGGGGATGAATGAGGTATATGACCCCCTCTGTAAGGGAAACCATTATAGGGAGTTGAAGTGCCCCCCATGGATCCTTGCAAAGGAGCGTTCGAACTCCCTACCCCTAGACATAAAGTCTGTAGAGTGGAGTAGGAAAGGACAGAGTTTGTATCAAAGCTAGGCATCCCATATGAGAACGGAGAGGTTGTCACACTCTGGGTGAAAGGAGCAGTGATTGCTCGAGGTAGATGTGGTTGATACCATAGTGGTCTGGACTAGTGATGGTTGTTTAGGAGGCGAAAAACACCCTCTAGTGATAGTCATAGAGGGAATATGAGGATTCCCTGAAGAAGTAGCACCATTTGTCTCCATCATTGCTTGTGACACTACCTAACGCTCATAATGTTTAACCTGTATGATGATGGGCGCCAATAGATCAGTGATAGGAGGGTTATATGGACCAAGAGATTCCACTCCGAGGTTGAAAATGGTTGGTTCCTCCGGAATCAAATTTTCTCCTCTCGGAGATGGGTCAGGCTCAGTTTCCTATGGCCAGGTCTCCTCGAAAGATCCTTGCTAGTCTAGTCTTCACCTTAGCAGTGGCGGGGGTGGCTCTAGCTTAATCGGGGGCAAGCCAAGAAGCCTTTGTGACCGATGGAGCTTCTGATCCTCGATGGTGTGAGAAGATAAATGACACACTATGGATTTCTATTAATGTTAAATACCATCACACACTATAAAAATCTCCTATGAGACAAGACAAACATATCACTAGCTAGTTGGAAGAATAGTTACACTAGCCAACACTAGATAAACTTACCAGTGCAAGTGAAACTCGAATACGAAATAACCCTCCAGGTATACTCTGCAAATCATGGCTCGATGTCTACCCTAGATACCATGGTATACCCCTACAGTCACCTATGTAAGTCACTAAGATAAAGGCAACTAGGTTGCCAATGCGCAAATAATCACCAAGCGAGTATAGTCGACAGTCGGGTGGATTGCAATGAGCAGAATATCAAGCCCAAAACCTATCAAGGGTATCGAAAGAAAGTGTTCCGAAAGATGACTAAGGATCTCAAATGGATTCGAGACCCATGGAGATCCGTGGAAAATGCGATCAACGAAATCCCAAGATAAACCCTCTATATGTGTTCCCCACTAAGCTTGTTCCGGCTTTGGAGGTGTTATCTCCGCTACCTTTCTGCACATGACCTCGTGTTTATCCCCTAATTT
>JASDQU010945241.1:83928-95833 GCA_032191745.1 Picea mariana
TGAGGATTATATGAAGCTCTACCAGGTGGGCATTGAGCCAGTGCAAGGAGTGCACAAAGATAGAACTCTGCTATGAGTTCAGGAAGAAGATATAGAATCACTGAAGATTCTGAGAGCTCTGCCAGGTGGGCATTGAGCAGGTGCATAGGCGCACGGGAGGGCAGAACTGTTGAACATTCTGGGAAAAGATACTCTGCCAGGTGGGCATAGAGTAAGTGTGCAGACAGACACAGGGAGAAGAGAACTCTTTGAGTTCTATGATTTGAAGAAGAATCCACTGAGGGATCTTCACAGGGTTGTTGAATACCCAGAAGACTCAGCAAGAAGTTGCTTGAGCAGAAGGATAGCTAGGAGGGCATCCATATTTCTCCATCTGCAGGAGAAAGGAAGAAAGAAAAAATCCATTAGGAGTCTGAGTGGTTGAGAAGCTGAAGAGAGGCAACACTGTGTGTGCGTAAAGACTCTGCAAGGAGTGCAATAGTCAAAGAATCCCTTGAGGATTCGGGAGAAAATCTCAGGAGGAACAACGTTTTCATATGCACGGTGAAGCTCAGGGTCAAGGAGTTCACAGAGGAAAAGGAGGACAAAGGTTGAGGCCTTTGGAAACTTGGAAATTCTTCCAAGCACTGGAAGAAAGCGCAGAAGCTCAGGAGGGAGCACAACAGCCGTCAGATCGGACGAAGATAATGTGGACCGTTGGTTTCTACGTCCAGGGAGCACCAGAGCAAGTATATAGAAGGGGGAGATCGACAGCCATCAGATCTCACTCAGATACCCATCAGCCATTGGATCTCATTTAGAAATCCTGTTAGTCGTTGGATCGGATAGGAGGTGCATGGGGTTTAACCCTTCTCACGCCAGGCAGAAGTCCCGACCGTCATCGGGATATCGGCGTTCGTGAAATCGGGAGTCTCGAGGACATGAGATCGGGAATTTCCATGGGAAATTACCTGGAACTGATCTGGATCGTCCGTTAGTGGAGACACATGGMAGAGATCGAGGTGTCGAGAGTTGGGATATCGACATTCTTGTGGACAGGAKATCGGGTAAGTCCACTTTGAAAACCCCGACACAAATCTGGGTTGTCCATCTAAGAGAGGACGCGTGTCATGCGATCGTCCATTCCAGACACCCGGGCACTAGACATCAAGATATCAACACTCGGGAAATCRGAKTTCTCAAGGTCGTGAAAGTCAAGACATCAGAAATCTCGAAAATGCAAGTAATTAGGATCATCCATCAGAGGAGGACGCGYGACAGCAATCRGAGCCATCRGGGAAAGTCCCGACAGGAAGTCKTCTATTGGCATTTTGCTCATCGGGATATCGGGAATCCTGGTGACAAGAGGTTTGGGCATTTCGGAATCGCGAGGTCCGAAACCCTGACAAGGAGAAAAGTGTTAATTGTGGGMCAKCTTTCAGCATATCGGATAGGGAGGAAAGCTCCGTTGTGTGGGGGAAAACTGTCAGCATAGTGGAGAATAGGGATTCGAGGAATTGTGAATCCTGAGGACATATGTGTTTTGACATGGAAAAGTATGAAACCTCGATGAGGACGTATGGTTGCAGTCATATAGGGGGAAGGTCACGTGGGCCATGAGCTTAGCTTGGAGGGCTAACTGGAGTTGGAGCACATCGAAATTTTAAAGCCCAAAACCTCGAAAGAAGGATAAGGCTGTGGTCTTATGAATCAGCAGTCACATGGACCAGAGCATAGCCAGGAGGGCTAACGCGTAAAAGGCGCATATCGGTGAAATTTCTCATCGGAGATCGGGAGTTCGAGAGGACAGGAACTCTTGTCATTGGGGATTACGAAAACCTGAAACCCGAAACTGAGTTGGGGACGATCACGGTTAAGTGCAAAGATCCATGTGGGTGAGAAGGACCTATGGATCGGGTTTTTTCACAGGGATTCCATTGGGAGTCCAAAGAGCCACTTCCGCTCAAAGGGGAAATTGAACGATCCTGTGAGAAGGAGAGTGCGATGAGGTGTGTGGTCGTAGGCTCTCGCCTGCATCAGTTTTGACTAACCCTTCATGTGGAGAGGGAATATAAGTGTGGTGCATATTACAAATTGCATAGAATCAATATTTAAAAGGCTATGGGCCTTTAAAACATCACAAAAAAAAAACCCTTACAATGTTGAATTTCTGGACAGGTGCGCGAGTCGTAGAGTAGATAGAGGCACATGTGGTGCCAATGTGCAAATAAACAACAACCTATTGGCACAAGTGTGCAGAATGTGCTGAAAAACAAAATGCTTTTGATGCACGTGCTCGAAAGACGCGCCTATGGGATGAAAAAACCACGCATGTTATGATATGCGGTTGGGAAGAAAATTTTGAATGAAATGCTCTTATCTCAACTCCAAATTTATCTTTTTGCAGGTAGTCCTGGGTCAGTTATGATCCCTGCAAGTTAAATAAATAAAAAAGAAGTGCTCAAACAACCCAAATGGGGAGGAAATTGATACCTATCCCTAGTGGAGTCGCCAATCTGTTGTATCCTTTTGGTCACCTGAATGAGCAAAAGAGGGACACTTACAAGTCCAGTTGGGATAGTTGGACAGGACAGAAGTTGGTGAAAGAGTTAGAAAGATCGAGCGCAATAAATAAACAAACAACTAAGCTAACAACAATTAAAGAAACTAAACTAAAGTGCATAAGGGAATTAGAACCAAAATTAACCAAACAATTGACCAATATTCATGCCACCAATGGATAGATTGTATTAGTGGGAGAACACCAAAGATAAAGAGAGACTTATGGGTTCCCTCTTCCTCTAAGGGAGGGCTCTTGAACCCCCAATGAGATATTTCTTCTTACAAATAGAAAACTAAAAGGAAATGTTGAAGAAATCCAAAGCTCATTCACTCAAGAGGTGATATGAATAGCCCAATGAAATGGTGCTTGTATGCTCCAATGAGGAAAGAGGTTCCTTGTAGGAGAATAGAGGCAGCATGATAATACAAATAGATTCTTGGAAATATAGTGCACCCATGGCCTCTTTTTATAGAAAATATTTGAGGCATTATCCAACCGGTCTTTAGTGTGAACAAGGGGCCCTTTAGGTCTTTGACCAGTCCCCCACTCGGATTCAACTCAGATTTGGGGGTCAAATCGACTTGGGAGATGAACCAAAAGTGGGTGGGTGACCGACCAGAATCATTAATGCATCTTTGTGAGGTGTGCGCAGATTTTTTCACCCATAGTCACACATCGGGTGCATGTGCACTTTCCTTATGTTTTCGACTAACGCACATGTGTGCGCTTCCTCTATATTCTGAGCACATGCTGATTTTATAACTAGTTGTATAGTTTGTTCCCTTTGGAAATGCATTTTTGGGCCATGAATGAACAAATAGGTGTTTGGAGATACTGGATTCATGTAACCATTTGCGGATGGAATTTCAATGATAACAACTGGCTTCACCAAGGAAGAGATCTTCATGTCAACCAATAGTGTCATCTTCCCTACAGCATAAAGACTTTCAAAGATGAGGTATTGTGTGATATTTCTCCCCTTGAATTTTGTGATGTTCTTTTAGGACAACCATATTTGTGAAAGCGTCATGTTGTGTATGAGTCTAGACCCCGTAGTGTTATTATTACTTTGGTTAGACAATTGTACAAGATACCAGAGGTAGCACCGTCTACTGCCATTTATTTAATCTCTTCTAAGAAATGTTGTAAGGTCATTTCACAGATCGATAATTTCATATTATTTTTGATATGTGCTCACCTCATCGGGAAAATCCTACACCAAGGCAAGTGGCTCACCTGAGGCAAAATCCAACAAAAGTTTCCTCACCTGATGGGGGAACTCAACGCAATGGAGACAATTGCTTCCTAAGGGGGGAGGATTGATCCAGTTGGCTATTGGTGGCCACCCACCTATTCCAACTAGATCCTCTTGTCTATTTTTAGTTCAAGACGTTCTTCTGTACTTATTTGTAATTGTGAGTTCTATACTTCTTAGGGTGTCTGAAGCCCTACAAATCTTTCAGGTGGATATTGGTGGCATTTAACCTAATCCAACTGGCTTGTTTTGTATTTTTTCATGTATGACATATTGTTGTACTTCCAGGGCCGTTTTGGAGGCCGAAACAGTGTTTTTTTGGCTCGCCACAATCAAACTCTAGATAGAGTTAGAGTTTGATGGAGAACTCTGTAGTTCTTTGAAATACCTTTGTAACAGGCTATCACACACCTAAAACAGAGGTCGTATGCAAAATTTATGACCTCAAGAAGTTGAGGTACCAACTTACCCATAAGGGCCCACATGAACTTTGATGTTTCACGTCCTAGGGTTAGGTTTTTGGATGTTCAGTGTTTTGTCATTCATGAGTAATATCAAAAAGGACTCTAGAGCCTCATTGTAATTAATTATGCTCAGCCAAATGTGTGTAGTAGCCACATCACTTCTCAAAGATAGATACCACAATTCGAGCAAGTGTTTTAGTTCTGCAGTTTTACATTTTCTTCCTATTTTGTTATTCAATAGAAGATATTGTTCACTAGATATCTATGTTATTCTTCATATCTCTGTGTTTATTGTATTCATTATGTTAATCAGTTCATTCCTCTCCTAAATCTCAATCAATGGTATCATAACAGTCTACTCCTCATTTATTTTTCTTCATGCATGTCCCCAATAAGATCTGGGTACAAGAAATTGGGACTCGAACCAATCGATCCATTGCAAGAATGGTCATGCCGAGCCCAAAAACAACCCATGGGAGACGAAAAGAAAGATGATGCAGTAGAATATCCTATTAAAATGTTTCTCGAATAATCCCTCGCATGACAAAGGAACTAAATGATGGACAACTTCACGTAGATCCTTCGACGACTGCCCAAAGGAGAATCATCTTCATGAAGCGGCCATGCAACCCCCTTCAAGGTACAGGGAAATTTTGATATTCCATGATTTGAAGGACTGATAGATGAAGATGTTGTATATATATGGTTGAATTTGATCGAAGGGTATTTTCCAGTCCAAAAATTTTTCGATAGGGAAAATATCGCTTTTGAACTCCTCAAGGTCGTTCCCCATGTCAAAGACTGGTGGGAGACTTACAATGAGAAAAGGGTCATAGAGGAATATGCAATGTTTGTTGTGGCCCCTACGTGGGATTCCTTCTGGGATTCCATTAAAGAACAATACTACCCTATTGGAAGCTACGAGGACCAGTACACTAAATGGACAACCCTATGTCAAGAAAGGGACTAGACAAAACCACATTTCACCAATATTTTCCATACCATGCGTACCAAATTGGGTATCAAAGACTCTGAGCGTCATCTAGTTCTCAAATATTGTATTTGTTTACATAGATACATTCAAACAAAAATGGAGATTCTAGACATCGCCTCATTGGGCATTACTTATAGATATGTTGTCAAGATCGAGCATAAATTTAAGCAAAAAAGGCGAGAGTTTGGATGGGAAAACCCCTCACAGTTGAAGCGGGGAAAAGGTGGCCCCAACCCACACAACAAGGGCCCAGTTCGAGATGGATTCCCTCAGGAAAACCAGTCCAATCCGCAAATCAAGAAGGGAAATGATAATATGCATAAGGACACGGGAAAATGGTTTATGTACCATAAAAACCCTTGGCACAACATTGAAGAATGTTGCTTCAGGCAGTCACTCATGGTCAAACTAAAGGCTTCTGAGTTAGAGGTCGATTATAATTTTGAATCAAATCTTGAAGGAGGGAAGCTTATTATCGATGCTGGACCCAATGCCACTCTCCCTACCACCAAATTTTAGCCAAGCGAACCAAAAGAAACTGAGGAAGGGGAACGCCTCTTTCACTCGCATATGTGGGTAAAGGGGGATCCAGGTCACTTCATTATCGATAGTGTTACTAAGAAGTACCTGATTTGAGTAGAGATCATCAAGCAGTTGGACCTGCCAATGACACCGCACCCACATCCTACACCATCGGTTGGCTTCACCAAGGAAGATATCTTTGTATCAGCCAACAATGATGTCTTTCCTACGGCTCAACTCTTTCAAAGATGAGGTACTGTGTGATATTTCTCCCTTGAAGTCTGTGATGTTATTTTAGGACAACTATATTTGTGGAAGCATCATGTTGTGTATGAGTCTAGTCTCCGCACTGTTATTTTTACTTTGGGTAGACAATTGTACAGGATACCAAAGCAGGCGCTGCCTACTACCATTTCTTTCATCTTTTCTAAGCAATGCAATAAGGTCATTTCACAGACCGAGAAGTTCGTCTTCTTTTTTATATGTGCTCACATTAAGAAGAAGGTCACTACCACATCTGTGGCCTCTACATATAGCCTCTCTTTGTAGTAGAATCAAGTGGATGGGATTGTAGAAGAGTACAGAGACATCTTCTCTTCACCTACAGGGGTACTGAAACACTGCCAAGTCAAGCATCCAATTTATATAACTTAAGGCACGCCTCTACCTTATGGACCAGTCTATCGATGCTCGTTGATGGAAAATGATGAAATCAGGCATCATATCCAAGAGATTCTTCAAAAGGGGCACATTCAAACCATCTCCTCCCCTTGCGGAATCCCAACTATACTAGTGTAGAAGAAGGACATGACCTGGCAACTTTGCATTGATTACAGATCCTTGAAAAAAATCACAGTCATGAACTAGTACCCCATTCCCAAGATTGATGACCTTCTTGATCAAGTCAAGGGGGGAAATTTCTTCAGCAAGATCGACCTAAATTCTGGCTACCACCAGGTTCCCATCAAACCAACTAATGTATGAAAGACAACCTTCAAATCTAAAGAAGGTATCTTCGAATGGATAGTCATTCCCTTTGTCTTAATTAATGCACCAACAATTTTCATGAGGTTGATGGATGATGTATTGAGACCCTTCAGCAACTCCTTTGTGGTGGTATATTTGGATGACATCCTCATCTTCAGTAGAATGTGGGAGGAGCACATGCGGGATAATCAATAGGTTTTGAGCACTCTTTGGCACCACAAGCTATATGCCAAGTTGGAAAAAATATATTTTGGTATGAACAAGGTCCAATAATTGGGATACAATATTGATGAGCATGGGGTACATGGTTATCTAGATAAGATCCAAGTCATCCATGACTGGCTAGTCTCAACCACATTGACTGAGCTTCAAAGCTTCTTGGTACTAGCCAACATTTGTCGACGGTTTGTATTGGGATTATCCCATATTGCATGGGCTCTCAGCCAGGTGACCAAGGGCAATGGCAGGGCCAAGTTCGTGTGGGGGAAGGTACAAAAATGAGCATTCAATGATCTGAATCATTGCTTGTGATCTGCTCCAGTACTCTCCTTTCCTAATCTGAAACAATAATTCAATATTGAGATTAATGCATCTGGCTAGGTTTTGGGTGAATTTCTCACTCAACACGGTCATCTGGTGGAATACCATAGTGAGACACTCTGAGATACTATCCAGAAATACCCCATCTATGAAAAGGAAATGCATTCCAATGTACAAGCCTATCTTCAATGGAAACATTACATTCTGAGAAAGGAGATGATCATACACATTGATCACAAGCCTCTCTAGTTTATACAGACATAGAGGAAATTGCATAACGACCGCCATCATAAGTGGTCCACCTACCTACAAAATTTCCATCTCAAAATCAAGTATAAGACATGTATCTCAAATCGTGTCGATGAATACCTTGATCGACCTCCTATGACTGCTCTCACCATTGTGCTCCATTCTTTTCTACATGAAGCATATGAGTGGCCCTAACTTTATCAACAAGATCTATACTTCGACACCACCTATCRGCTCTTGGGTACAAGTGTTACTGTCACTAATTTTGACATTTAGGATGGACTATTATGTCACCTGGGTCATCTCTGTGTTCCTACAAGAGAGAGTGAAAAGTTGATTTGGGAAGCCCACAACAGTYGGATGGCAGGACATTTTGGCGTGGAAAAAACTGTGGTCATTTTTCAGAAACATTTTTATTGGCCAAAAMTTCAACAGGACGTCAGCAAGTATATCAGATATTGCACTGCCTACTTCATTTCCAAGMTAGCCATAAAGAAATAAGGATTATACACCTCTCTTCCTACTGCCGAGAATCCTTGGGAATCTATCTCAATGGATTGCATGTCTGGCCTTTCATCCATCAAACAAGGACTTGACTGTGTATTTGTGGTCGTTGATCAGTTTTCGAAGATGGCCATCCTCACAGCCTACAAGAAGAATATCACAGTGGCAGATACTTCCAAACTCTTCTTCGAACGAGTGTGGGTCCACTTTGGGATACCATAGACCATCATATCTGATCAAGACAACAGGTTCATCAAAACATTTTGGTCAAGTCTCTGGTCACTGTTGGACACCAAGCTCACAAAATCTACTTCTTTCCACCCCCAAACAGATGACCAAAGAGGGGTTGTAAATCATATGATTGTGCACATCCTACGCATGTACAACTATAAGCATCCACGCACTCCCCTATGTTTAGAATAGTTACAAAAAGGATCTCTATAGGTCCATTGACCATAGCCCATTTCAGGTGGGGCTAGGATTCCAACCCTTGGGACCCATTGATGTTGCACTTCCTCTTGCCACCACATAGACAAACTCTTTCCATGATCAGTTTGTGATAAAAAAATCCACTAGATTCATTGAGCGGATTCAGTACATCCACCAATAGGTCCAAGATATTTTGCAGAAATCCAATGCTAAGTACAAGCAGCGCCATGATCAAAATAGGGTACCACACCTATTTCAGGTTGGTGACAAAGTCTGGTTCAACTTGCAGAAGGAGTGTCTCAAAGGGCCCCATCGGAAGCTTTGCCCACTTCGCTATGGGCCTTACACTATCAGCAAGGTCATGCGTAGCAATTCTTTTGAGCTCAACAGTCCACCCTTCCTTTGTAAGGTCTCTGTCCCCACAGAGCCTTATAAAACACAAGCTAAAATAATGAATAAAAACAAATTACATCTTGTACAATTTAATCATAACCTATAATCATTTATTATTCAGCATAAATTAGATTTATTAACAACATGTAAATAATCTTACGTAAAAACCACATAATACCACATATTCATGAGAATACATAAATAAAAATATCTCTATCTGATGCTAAATTCTCGATCACTGGTTGTCCTCTCTGCTGCTCTGCCCAAAACTCTACCCAAAACCGAATCTTCCTCTCTGCCATCTAGGAACAGAGCCTGTTCGGCTCCCTAGCTCCAGGATTCCGTGAGGATTCCTGGACCCTGAGCCCAAAAATCCCAGCAACCTGGTGCCCCCTGTAACAGCTCACCCAAACTCCAAACTAGAAAATATCCTCTATAGAAAACAAAGTCCCTGCTCTCAAATGCTCTCCTTTCCCCAAATTCCCAAAACTGCCCTTTTCGAATGCCTCTCCCCTTCATATCCTTTCCCATTCACCACCTCCTCCTTCATTTATTGCCACACACTTTATCCCTCCATTTATTACCTTATCCCTCCACTCAATGCTTCATCCCCCTGCATATGTAAAGTTTTATAATAAATAAATAAAATTTATTAAGCTCTTAATTCATTACCCAAACCATTAATGAGCTAATTAATTAATCAATAGATATAAACAATAAATAAATAAATAAATAATCATTGTTTAACTAAAATATATTAGGATAGTTAATTATTTAATTAATTATACTTGATCAACCTTAAGCAATCATTTAACTAGGGTTGTTACATACACCCACCCTTCAAGAAACTTTGTCCCAAAGTTAAAGTATTCTATGATACAAGGGAAAAGAAACACGGTCCGCACATTCATAACAAATCACTTTCATTATTAGTAATTAAGCCAAGAAACTCATTCATACTAGTGTACATGTGCAAGAAATGCATGTGTAGCTAGTACATACAAGTCTCATTTATGTACTAATATCAATAACTATCATCTCCATAGTAATTTCCTCATGCATCCAATCCATTGAAGAAGACTATTCATTTTATAAAAGAAAATAAACCAATCAAATGTTTGCGAAATCCTTTAATTTCAATCATCTAGCTCAACAACGTTATTTAGACAATTGTAATTTAGTTACATAATTATGAATATTCACATATATATATATATACATTTTCTTTTTAGAAGGAAAATCAATAAATTCCACCATAAGACAAATCTCCATACACTCTCAACTATTTCTACTCATCCTTCCTCCCTAACTTACTTCCATCTTCCATTCCTATCCTTCCTCTGCTGGACTATCTTGGAGCATCAACTATATTGACCTAACTCCAAATAGAACTCATAAGCAGAAGTGTCACTATCTTGACCAAGCTTCCCCAGCAGGCAACTGACAATCATCATCACACATCTATGGGAGCGTGATCTAACATCGTCCTCCCATGACTTCAAGTTTTGGAGGATACATGGTGGGAAATGCCTCCACCCCTCCTAACAGGACTAGGGTCCACACCCTACAATGGAATATACAGTGGCACCATGTTGCTGGGAGTTTTTTCATCGTCTCTTCAGTTTTGGGCAGTCTTACCACCTGAAATCCTACACTGGTCCACATATCATAGCAATGCATCCAAACTAATATAATGTCACATACAAAGATTCATACCATATGGTTTCTCGGCTAGTGGTCATGACATCCATTTTCATCATCATTATCCCTTGGCTATTTCATAGCCCGTAACCTGCAGATTAGTCTATAACACAAACTCATACATTTCTATGCATTATCATCATGTAATTGCATACAACCATAATTTCAATTCGATATCCATGTACCAACAACCTTAACATCAAAGTTTTCAAGTTAGAAATGGATCTCATAATATCCCATAATTCAATTAACGACACCCATTCATAAAATTATCATTTACAAAATAGATTGCATCATATCCAACATCATTCTAATAGCATTTAAACCTTCATAGGATTCTCATTCACACAATATGTCACATCATATCCATCATCATCAATAACATTTAAACATTCATAAAAGTTATGTTCTCACAATATATTGCATCATAACCATCATTATCCAAATACATTTAAACATTCATAAAAGTTATACGTCTTAAAAGTTCAAGTGTATCATTTAGTAGTTTCACTTGTGGATAGAAAATAAAAGTATGTAGGCCTCAGGTAATCCTGGTTGTCTAAGTCAAAAGGTGGTGTTACATACACCCAACCTTCGAGAAAAATATTCTTGAGGTAGTCAAAAAAGTGAGGGATAGTCTCATCGTAATGTCTCGGCATCTTCCCAAGTAGCAGATCCTGGACTATACTTCTCCCATTGGACCTTAACTTGGTCTACCAGATGGTTCCTGAGCTATCGAACTCTACGGTCCAATATGCATAACGGTTCTACCGTGAGAGTTCCCACATATGATACCTATAGTTCCTTCCAATTTAGTTTATGTTATTCATCAGCAACATAATGACGTAAAACAGATACATGAAAAACATTATGAGTTTTATGCAAGTGGGGTGGCAACACGAGACGATAGGAAACGGGTCCAATTTTCTCTTGGATTCTGAATGGTCCTATAAATCAAGGCAACAACTTTGTCCCCTTCCCGAACTGCAGAGTACTTTTATTAGGCCTGATACAAATGAAAACCTGGTCTCCTACTTCATAACTTCAGTCGGTCCTATGGGCATCTGCATAACTTTTCTTCCTATCATGTGCTTTCTTTAGTCTCTGCCTAATCTGAATCACCTATTCCTCCATCTCTTGAATCAATTCTGGCCTAGTTGTTACTCAGTCTTCTAATCTATCCCAACTCAACGACGTTCTGCATGGCCTTCCATACAGAGCTTCGTAGGGTGGCATTCCGATGGAGCTATGAAAATTGTTATTGTAGGCGAACTCTACTAGAGATAGGTACTTCTCCCAATGGGTTTGATTATCCATGAAATGCA